>BQNB010017127.1:48636-70460 GCA_026074375.1 Tanacetum coccineum | reverse complement strand
TAGAAAAGTACGTCTGGCTTCCAAGGAGTGACAATCGAACCCTTGACCTCTGTCTCTAGAGGCAAGTGTGATAACAAGCCGATCCAACCTTGTTATAATTAATATGTGTTTAAAATTATGTATATTTTGTTTTCATATTTTTAAATTGTATTTAATAAACGAAAGTAACATCATAATACATTTAATTAACATTGATATAGAATATACCTCATCTAGATGAACATGAGGCATAAAATAGTCTTCAGTATTTTCTGAATCATCCATTCCTTCATTCTTGTTCTTTGTGAACAGTAAACAATAAGTTAGTTTAACTTTGGATTCTCAAAAATTTAGTGGTAGGTATTCTCATTCAATAGACTAACGTTTACATGTGCTTCATTGTTTGTTTCATCAAAAGATTCAGAAGAATCTCTTGAGGAATCTTTACTTTCAATACCTCTTCTGGCTCATTTAATGTATTATCCGACTCAGAATTTTCTTCATCATTTTCTTCATTTTCAAGTAACAACATATCATTTGTTTCAAATTTTGCCACACCAACTTCTGAGTCTTTGTTTTCATAAAAGAATCGTGAAAACTTTCTTCAATAATTCTGTTGAGCAGTACTCAACGACAGATTGATTTCCTTTTGTTCTTTGAAAAAGCCATCTGATATACAGCAACTATAAAATGCAGAACAAGTTGGTTACAAAAGTTATCATTTTTCTTTAAAGAAATAAATTAAATAGAAATAGAAATATACCGTAAGTAATGTTAATGGTCCACAATACGAATTGTTCTAACTCTTATTAAGAAGATCAGGTGGATTTTTGTCTAATGATTTCAACACCAGACCACACCAATCGTACATGTCAATGTTGTTATAATGATCTTTTATTGAAGGCAGAAATTTCATATTTGATTCACTCCCCATGCATGAACATATCAATTGTGTTACAAGAAGAATAAGGAAATTAAGTTTGAAAACATTATCTCTGTTTTTAGTCTTCAAAATAAACATTTTCAACTTTGTTGAATAAGATCTTCTGAGTTTACCTTTGATCTTCTTTAACTCGAATTGACTCCAGAAACAATCCATTAAACTAGGATAACAGTTCCCAAGATGATTATAATTTGACCTTTTAACAAAACTTATCTCTAAATCACCTTTAGGAAATCCATATATCTCAAATACCAAATCTCTTGTAATATCAATACGATCTCCATTCAATAGAAGACATTTATTTCCAACGTTGTAACATGACAGAATATTCCAAGCTAGATTTGCTGGAATTACTTCAATATGTAGCTTTAAAGTCTTCCCAAATTTCATTCTTTGAACAAAAGCTCTTAAAGACGAAGTAGATAATATATGATATGCTGCCTGGGAGAAAGTTTGCAGGGAACTTCTTGTACTTAGGTCTGTTTTATATAATTCATCATCTGAATCTAAGTAAACTTTTCCCTTTCTTTTTCGTTTAATCCTTTCTTTTTTCTTTACATCTTCAATATCTGTTGTACTCTTGCGTTTTATGATCTTCAATATTTGTATTCGATCGCCTTTCTAATTCAAATTCGTTTGATGAAGTTTCTGTAACAAAATTTATATATATAGTTAGTAAACAAAACTAATTTGTTGTTCATATCACAGTACGATTTGGTATAGAAATCCCATTCATCAATGCATATGCTCTAATCTACAGATAATCTTTTAAATTTTTTTGAAATAGACATAAGAAATCTTTAAATTATTTTAAACAACAGTCTACAACTACCAAATATATTCAAACTTCTACTAATTATCATAGTAGATATGTTTGTTATGTTAATATCTCACTACATATTTTCAATCTATTTTACTAAAATTATAATATTTATTTCAAATTAATAAATTAAATATTATTCAAAACTAATATATACTTAGTTTTTTTCATAAAATTATATGTTTCTTTTAAGTGTTTTCCCTAAATTTACTTTTCTATAATTTTTTTGTTAATATCAGAATCACCTAAGTACTCAAAATTAAATGAAATAAGAGATTTTATTCGTTCATTGTAGCATATAACGTAATTCAATTGGCATTATTGTTTGCCGTTAGTAAATCTTCTTCAAATCGAGTATAAACCCTAAATAAATTAATTTTTGGCAATTTTATGTAAGTAAAGAAATAATTCAAATTATGCATAATAAAGTAGGAACTAACCTTCAGATGAATCACTAGAATTTCTTGAACTGCTCATTTTTATTTTTTTTATTGTTGTTGTCTTTTCGTTGATTTTTGTTGGTTCAGTATTGAATTTGTTTTTGACTCTTTTTTTGGTGAGTCATTTCACTCATTTGATCATCAATTTTTATTTTTTTGAGTTAATTTTTATGTAATTATATGTTTGGTCCTTGAAGTTTATTCTAAATTACATTTATCATCACTATTTTTAAAATACAGTCATTTTCATATAACTATTGTTACTGAAAATCCTAATCAAAACCCGAATCCAATTAAGCATATTTGATTTTAGTCAATCGCTTAAAAAAATTAATTTCTTTTATTTGCAAAAAACTTATGAATATATTAATAAATATAATCTGGCATTAGGGTCAACTTAGGTTTGGATTTACATTATTTATCCAAATAATATTTTTTTATTTTATATAAACATAACAATTTTTTTTAAATAGCACAAAAAGGATTATATGAGTTAACTAAAATTTATATCCCTATGTGACATTTTCTTTAAACATTAAAATGACCGTTATCTACACTAAAAAAGTTGAACTTCATGGTCAAAATCGTCATTTAACGTTTTGCACATTTAATTTTGACAAGATAGCACTTCCCGCCTAAACATACAACTTTTGTTGCCAAGTCTTAAAGATTTGATTACTATCAAATGTATAAATTTTTAAACCTTTTCTTTTCTTATTCATTTATGTTAAATGATTTTTCAAAGCAATTATCGGTACTTTATTAACGATTTCGTCTTTTGAGTTTAAGTTTTAAGTTTGAAAAAATAATTACATTTTTCGTCCTTGTGGTTGAAAAATGTTTTAAGTTTGACATATACATGTTACACAACAAACGTTTTGTCTAACTTACTAAAACTTCATTTACACTATTAAGTTCCTTAAAACAAAAATCCTTTCATCAAGAAACAGAAAAAAAATCCTTAGATCAATGAAAGATTCTTGGAAATCATTGGATTTGGATAATTTCTTTCTATCCATTGATATGTGACTATTTATGCTGACTGGTATCATTTTATATTTGTTATTTATATTATCTTGGATAATTTAGGTTTCTAATTTTCATGTGTTTTTTTAAAAACATATCATATCCTGTCCAATTAATATTTCATTGTTATGTCCCCATATATATTTATGCCGAAGACAAAGTCAAGATGCCGATTTGTCAGGGCAAATTACTAAAAAAAATCATTTTTAATCTATTAGAAAATAAAACCCCATGCACTTTTAGTAAATTTTTTTCATTATACACTTACCGTAATGACTATTTTTATGTCTGACTGGCATCATTTCTATATATGTTTTTATATTTATCATTGCTAATTCAGGTTTCTAATTTTCATGTGTTTTTTTAAAAACATATCATATCCTGTTATTGTTGAAATTTGATTCATTTTATATTTTGATTTTTAAGTACTTTGCTTATTTAGTAGTTTACGAGTCTTTCAATATTAAGTAGTTTGCTTATTCTACTAATATCGTAGTACATATACTATTAATATTATACATTTTGCCTGCATATCCATTTTGCCTGCATTTCCATTTAGAATAAGGGAGTGTGTCAAAATGCTAAATGAACTTAAACTGATACAACTTAAATGCTAAATGAATAAGGAGGTGTTTGGAAATGCTAAATGAACTTAAACTGATACAACATAAATGCAAAATAGTCTTAATAGTCTTAATGGTAGAGCTAAACACCCCTAATAGTCTTAATGGTAGAACCAAACACCCCTAATTGTCTCCAAAACACAGGTAATGGTTTGCCAATATGTTTTGTAGATAAATTTTTATCCATGGTAGAAGCTGAGAAAAAGACAAAACTGATGGTAAAATCTGAGAAAGTAGAATTTGATAAGGCTACACAAAACATTTATAGAAAGCTGATGGTGACTAATGATATGGTTGAGTATGTTTTGGACAAGTATAGGAAGAACTATAAGGTAGAAGATGAAATATTTGATGTCATACTAGAAGATTTGCATATTAAATATAGGAAAGGTTAGTTAATTATTTGCATTTACAGGGTATTTTTAGAAGTATCTTGTATATGTACATTTAACCTATCTTAATCTATTAATATTTAGATGATAAAGGGATGGGAAAAGTAGAAGGGGATTTGGAAAATCAAGCAGAGCAGGCAGGGGATGCTATTTTTGTTTTTACTTCTCTTGATCTTGAAAACAGAGTCACAAAACTTGAAGGGGATTTGGCTAGGGCAAATCAGTCAGAGCAGGCAGAGCATGCAGGGGATGATGTTAATATTTTTGCTTCTCTTGATCTTGAAAAAAGAGTGACAAATCTTGAAGAGGATTTTGCTAGGTTGGTAAAGGCCAAGAAGGCAAAAGAGCCAAAGGAGGTGCCTAAAGGTATATGCCTTTTCCTTTTTAAAAATGTTTATATGTCACTTCTAAATTTTTTTAACTGCTTATGTATTCCAATGCTTGCAAAAGTGATTAAAGTATCCACTGGTCAAGATGTTGCCTGCTTTAATGATGTTAATTATCCTCTCAAGATAAGGATGTTAAAGGAGACACCTAGAAGATAACTTACTTCCACTTCTACAAGATCCAAAGCTCCTAGAAGACAATTTGCTTCCTCTTCCACAAGATCCAGAGCTCATATTGCTTCCACAAGCTCCAGAGGTCCTAGATATATACTTGCTTTGTTTGCTCCTAATGCTCCACCACTTTTTCCCCCATAAAAAAGAAGTCTTTGCCTTAGCCATACATTATCATCTGTTCTGTATGTTGATGATGTAATTGTGTGTTGATGTTTTCTGTCACAATTGGCAATTTTGACACTTTGTTTAATACTTTTTTTTATCTATTATGTTGATGTTTAGACATATGGTTGATTATTAAAGTATTTGGAATTTGTAGTAATATTTAACATATTTTTGTGTTGACTGCAAATGCACAACTGTAATGTATTTACATGATTGAATTAAAGTCGAACTTATGAGCACTTTTAGAAAGTCAAACTGTAAATGCAAAAGGGATCATGAGTTATAACTTTAAATTTCCATTTGGCAAAACTCATGAGCCTTTTTACAAATGTAAACTGTAATGTATGGGCAAACCTATTTTGAGTTCCAGGCAAATGCATAAGGGGGTTTTTGTGTTTGTAGACTACAAACTATAATGTATAGGCATATGCTTGTTTATTCAAGTATTTAGAATTTCTACTAATATTTAACATATTTTGTGTTAACTGCAAATGCACAACTGTAATGTATGGGTATGACTGAATTACAGTCAAAACTTATGAACCCTTTTTTCCATTTGGCAAAACTCATGCTAACTTTTGCAAATGCAAACTGTTATGTATCAACTAACATATTTTCAGAAGAGTTATGATGGGTTGTAAAAAAAGTCATTGAAGATACTAAAAAAAGGATGGAAACTTGGTTTAGTATATGTTTACGTTCTTCAAATCATAGTTCATATGTTTTAAATTGATTAATTTAACTCTTTGACCCACAAATACTTAGAAATTAGAATATAAATGATATTTCTGTACTATTTTTTTGTCTTAACATTTATTAAAAACATTTAAACATGAGGAACAAAACAATTTTGATTTCAAATATAGGAAATAACATCATAGTAGGATAGATTTTTATTACTAGTAAAAGAAAAACTAAACTATAACATTATTTGGTTATTATAATACCAAATCCAACACAAAGAACTAAAAAAGTCCTAACATGAATAAAAAGCAACATTTGATACAATATCAGCTCTTCGAAATATTGTTGGCACCCAAGAAATTAACTCTTCTTTCCCAATATTAACAGATCTCTTCCATAGCAAGATCATCATTCAATTTTTCATAATCCTTATATTTTTTGATGCCTTCTCTTTTTTAAACATACCATACAATAATTCTTTGTAGTATTCGCTTGGAATATCATCATTTAAAAAATCATAAACATTGCAAAAAGAGCATGATACAAATCGTTTTCTTGGATTCTTCATTGTTGTAGTCGTTTTTATTGTCAATCGACTATTACATTTACAATAGAATTCAATCTTTCCACTAATTATTCTTGATTATGATGAAGACCAAGATTGCATGATTTATTGAATATTTATTTATCAATATGCAAATTGTTAATTGATTGAAAATCTTAAAAAATTAAGTATACTGTCCAAATGGTTATTGTCATAGTAAGTCCAAATGCTTTTGTCATATTAAGTCCAAACTGTTCTAATAGCCCAAATAATATAAGCCCAAATAGAAAATCAAATAAACATTTTATTGATTTATTATTCATTTTAACAAAAGTTATTACTCCGTATTGAATAGTTATTTTATTCTTACAGAAAAAAATGGATCTAAGAAAAGAAATCAAGGCATATAGTACAAATTGTACTCCTAAATCTACCTCTGATGATTCTCGAAATATTATTCTTCGTCTCATTTTTTATTTTTTTCATAATCGAAAGTTTTAAAAATTTCTTCTGATGAAAATCGTTTATGAAATTATATTTATATTAGATATGATTTAAATATAATAATTCTTTGTTTAATAATTAATTGGTGGTTTATTTACGACTTTATTTAGTGTATCTTTAAATTATAATTATATTTTTTTAATAATATTTTTAGAAATTCATTTTATTCAATACATTTTGGTAATTATTATTATTAGTTATTTAATGTATATAATTAAATAGGCTCAATTTAGTGTTTATTCAATTTTCAAGGTTTTTGTATTTTTCAACTTTGTTCTTTTTCAAGGTAAATAAAATGTTTTATTTTAGGGAGATGATTTGCACACTCACCAAATTGATTGGCACACTCAAGTTATGTGTGTTATGCCTATTATACCCCTAACATTTGCACACTTTATTAAGTGATGTAGGGGCATAAATGTCAAGATACACATAATTTGAGTGTGCTAATCAATTTGGTGAGTGTGCAAATCATCTCCCTTTATTTTAATTATCTGTTTTCATAAATAATATTTTTTCTTTTAATTATATTGATTTTATAAAAATAAAATCATTTTTTTCAATAATTTTTATTTTTTTTTATTTTTTTTGCAGATGAATTATCTAAAAGCAAAAAATATGTAGATTGAATGACGAGAAAGAAAATTCAAGCTATGAAAAATATAGATACAAGTTTGAATCAATTTCAAACAAGGAGAAGATCAAAAAGTGTTAAAATCAAAACCACTATTCCTGATCCTCAACATTCTATTTTACAACTCGGAATTTTCCTAAAATGTCATCTCATAATGAAATTTCTTTTACCCTTAGAACTAGGGGATCCCCAACTCAACTTTCTGTGTTTTTTATGAAATGTCAATTGAACAACGCGAATTTGTTTCAAAAATTAGATTCAGTTCATTGCTCAAATTAAAAGTTTTTATAATACCTTCTAGACTTGCGGTTAAAGTTGTTGACAGTTTTGATGATGTTGATATGTCTTTAAAATTGAATACCGGTGACATAAAAATTCAAAGAGAGGCTGTTAATGAAATTATGGATTTTCCGTTGGGTGATTTAAAGATTGATCTAATTAAAAGGATAAAAATATCAAATTCTATCATACATTTATGGAGAAACCAGTTCAGTCGATATCGAAATTCAAAAGAAACAAATATTCGAGTTTCTGAAGTTGTTAATAAGATATTGGATAATGTTAATGTTGATAGGATGTTTGTCCTAAATTTTTTAGTTGTTGTTTCAAGTTTTCTTTGCTTACCGTCATGCGTAGCTTGTCAAAAAATACTTTCATTTTTCCAGAGTGCGATGTAGATATCAAAAAATTTGATTGGTGTTCTTATGTTTTAGATTGTTTAAAACATAGTAAAAGAAAGTGGAATAAATTCGACACCAGTGATTCAAATTTCTATCATGGTCCTGTTACATTTCTAACGATATGCTTTTTTATATTTTTAATTTTTTTGTCTATATGAATATATGTATTTATATTTTATTTGTATTTTATTTTTTTGGTAATTTTTAGCTTTTGTATGCTGAAGAAATTTGTAAACAACAAAAAAAACAAGACCTGATGGTCCAGCCATTGAATATTGGTCTACAGATTTGCTGTATGATGTTCAAAAAGCAAATAGATTGTTAAATGAAGGTTATTGATGTGTGTTTTGCAAGCTTTAAATTTATAATACTAGAAATACCGATTTTTACTAAAAACACAACACTCAGTCAAGTATACCCTTTCGTGTATAGTATAGTTTAGGTAAGTCCAGGTCGTCCCAAGAGAATTGTAGTTTTCACAGTTTGTACTTAAGGTGCCAAGGCTAAAATGATTGTCACGGATCAAATTAACCAAACCGTGCATATATCGTATATTGTAAAGAAAGCGATTTAAGAGATGATGAAAGCAAGGAATTAAGGTATGTTTGTTTAGGCAATGATCACTAAGACATATAAGTGTTTAGGATAGTGTTTACAAGTTTAGAGAATAAAGATATCACGAGTTACAAATCCTTTCGGCCTTTAAATGTAACGAGTGAATATACTAGTTAATAACAACGAATCCTTTCGGCCTTTATATGTTATTATAGCCAATATAATAAGTGGAATAATAGAACACATATATAAAAACCCTTTCGGCCTTTATTCTTATATAAAATATGTTTTACCGATTCAATAAACACATATTCAAACGCTCCATATCAAAGATCACATATCGCCTAAACAAACACAAGACCACTACTCCGTAATCAAACAAGTAAAACACATATTAAACTCAAGAAATTCAGTAACTTTCATATCAAAAGATAATAGAAGTGTACCAAAGTTATAAGCTCAAAATATGATGATTATAAGCTTTTCCAACCAGAAACTATTATCAATAACCCGAGCTATTGAATCCTATTATCCCGAACCTTCATGTACTATCACTACACTTCTAGGAACCATAAATAACAAGCCAAAATCGTACGACACGGCTTCAATTGAGTGTAAGTATGATCAAGGGATGTTGTGGTGCCAAGGGTAGTTTGGATCAAAGGTTTGTTAAGCCTTAATCCCCAAAAATCCCTATTTTAAGTGGTGTAATCGAACTAGATCGATTTGCGTGTGATTGTGTGAAATGGGAGAGCTAAAGGAGGCTATTTATAGGCTGTTCGGGGGCTTAAAACCCCACAAATTTTAAATGTGCGCCGCACTTGGGCTATGTCGGTTAAGGAAAATTTAATGTTGGTGAAAAGTGTGTCGTACTTTTTTTTACAAGTCAGCGTCTTTTTTAAGGTTATTTACAGCTCTAATCATTATTTGGTAAGTTCATATACATTGAATTCTCTTTCCGTGGCCGCTTGAACCAACTCAATCCGAGTTCGTATGACCGAGTTTTGACCAAAACAGTGAACAGGTATCGAAAGATCTTTAGCTTGAGTTTAATTCTTCGTTTAAGCTTCAATTCTTCGTGTTTTTCTTTTTCCACGACACACACCTACCAATATAAATATAGTCTATTAAGTTCGAAAGTTCTTATTATTAATCAACAATATATATAAATATATATATATATAAATATAAATTATATATATAAATATATTATATATATATTAATATAAACAACATTATAAATATATGTATAATTTGAGCATTATCAAATCCCCCCACACTTAAACTTTGCTTGCCCTCAAACAAATCTAAGAAAAGAAATTTAAAAACAAGGTTCCTACATGACAAGACAAGGAAACAATTTTTTTATCTAAATATATATATATTTAAAATTTGATAATTTTTATTCTAAAAATTTTTATTGAGTGTGAAAATAAAAAATATTTTAGGGTTTTCTTAATAAATAAGCGCAAGAGGCGCAAACACCTCTCCCCCCCACACTTATGGGTTTGCTTGTCCTCAAGCAAAATAGGGAAACGATTTAAGCTTTACAAAACAAACACTGAATTATAAAAAATATTTTTTGATTTTTAATGTGTGAAAACAGAGATGTGTGACAATACCAAACGATCTTCAAGCTGTAATATCATGACTAAGCACCTCACGAATAAGGAAAATATAATTCACTCAAACACTCGTATGTGATGTAATAGAGGGTACCCGCGAGGTATCGAACAACTCAACCTCGAACTCGTACAAATGATATAACAACACGTCACAAGCAACCAACATCTCAACTATTATTCATATTTCAATTTCTCTCTTTTTTTTCTTTTTTTCTTTTTTTTTCATTTCAATTTTTTTCTTCATTTTTTTTTTCAATTAACCCTTCACACAACTAACAATTACCCCACACTTGAGATAAGAATACACCACAAAAAATATGAAAAATGAAGTTTACAACCTTCGTCTTCATTGAAATGGCACAACACTGCGAACAAACTATAGGCAAAAATCAACCAATCATACCGAGAGCGAACATAGCAAACCAACCAGTGGGACTTTGAGGATAAGTGTGTTGGGTAAGGCTAGGCTAGAGGTTTTTTATATTTTGTATTTTTTTATTTAGAGGAAAGAGTCGATGAAAAAAATGAATAGAATGCCCCTCAAACGGTAAACTATAAAATATAAATAACCTATAAACTAGGGTATCTCTAGCACTAAATGATGAGTGCAACAAAAGGGGTTTGATTTAAATTTGGTGTTAGCTAATCAGTGTAATTAGCTAAAAGAATATGTTAAATGGATGGGCTAATTTGGTTTAGATCCTAGATTGTTTTGCCAGATTTTTGTTGGTTTGTGCCTTGGTGCCTTTTGTTGGGGTGTGTTGCCTCTTTATCCATATAAAAAATAATATAAAATATAATAAAACCTCTACGACTCACACCACCCCAAATCACACGCGAAAGGTGATCTCACTCACCCACTCCACTTCTCACGGCAAAAGTCGCGTAAATGATATTAAACAATATAACCAAAAGCACATAAGTTTCTAGAAAATCAATAAATCACCCAAAACCACCAACTATCAACCACCGCAATATCATCAACCACCTCATAAAAACAACCCGGCAAAACTAATGAAAACAAAACAAAAGTACCTCGATGATACAATTTTTTAAAAACAAAAAACCGATAAAAAATAAACCAATGCTCCAAAAAGGAGAAGAGAGCAGGGGCGAAACAAAAAAACAATAAATACAAATGTCGTATGATGGATGAAGACACACTTTATCCGGTTCCAGTTGTTGCATTCCAAAAATTCAAAATTCAAATCATTCAATATCAAAAAAACATAACAAAGGATTCAAAACCTTTACCTTACTACTTTACACACTCGAGCAAGCTAAGGCAAAAATTATCTTAATATCAAAGAAAATACCTGATTCCTTAAGATCTAAACCCTATACATTTTTGTTTGGGTGATTGGTATAAATAGCGCAATATAATGTCATCAGCTCCTGAGTCGGATCTGGCTTTTAATTAAAATCAATCGGGCAACATAATCCTAATTTCAAAAACGTAATTTATTTTTTATTATTTTTTTACTACTATTGAGAACTACTTAACGTTTTTATTCTAAATATTAGCCAAAAAGTGGCAAAGGATTTACAAATTAGATTTTTTAATTATAATAAGGGAGATAACAAAAAAAATTAAAAATAAATTTTTAGATTACCGAGGGCGAACAAAAGTTAGAAATTAATAATGAGTCTGATTTTCCAATTAATTTCCCCCCCACACTTAAGTTGAGCAATATGCATGTTTAGAAAACAACTAAAAGGTAGGAAAATAGGAAAAATAAATATAAGAGAAACGAGAATTCCCTGGGCTCATAAGTGCTCGGTTGAATTCTAAAAGATACTGCGCTAAACAGAACGCCATCACAAGCATGTAAATTCAACCACATATTATATATCGATCCGAATATATATCTCCCCAAGTGTAAAAGTAACACCAATCCAAGCTCCACTTATTTATTTAATCTAAAAAATAAACAAAAACTACGAAAACCGTAAAATACTAAAGCGTACTTTCGTAGGCAACACGATTGCATTTAGCGAATGCAACAAGCCTTTAAACCCCTCGGTTCCCCAAGTGGACGAGTTGTAGTCTCATGAGGGTTTTCAGCGAACACACCCACAAAGTTTGAAAAAATATATATTTTTGTTTTATATTTTTTTTAGTTATTATTTTTATATTAGTATTTTTATTATATATATAGGTTTATTATTACTAATATTAATATTATAATATGTATTATTATATTTGATTTAAGATTCTTTAATTATATGGTTCAAGTGGGAATGATCCACCATTAAATGTTTAGGGTATGGGATTTTTGGTATGTACTCACGGAATGGATATTCTTTTGTTTTACCACATAGTAGTTCCTTTTTTATGTCTTAATAGGTTTATCTTTTTCTATTTTATTGTTAACGATAATAGGAGGTGGTGGATCTTTTTTAATTTTCGGAAGATCATCGGACTTTCCACTCCCGGTGAATACGACATTTACTTGCTTGGTGTGAGTTTGAGGAGGAGGTGGTGGTTCAGTCCTAACGGTTTATTTTGAAGAGACGTTTTGAGTCTTCTCCCATTCATCTATTTTTCTTTCCGTGTTTTTAAATATGGTTTGGAAATTATTTTCGTTTTGCTTCATCTTTATAATCATATCATTAACATTGTTCTTGACAAGCATATTTGTAACTCTTTGACCATCAAAGAATTTGGTGATTGATTTTCCGAGATCAGTTTTAGATTGAGGTTCTTAGTTGACAGGTTCAGACTTTTTGTTGGGTAAAACGCCGGTGGTTTTACCACCGTCTCTAAAAAGTTTATAATGAACAGTTCTCATGCTACGGATACAGTTTTTGAAATCCTCAAGTTCATTTTTCACATCATTGTTTAATTCAGTGAGCGATTTCTCATAATCATTAGGATCATGATGGGATTGGTGAGAATACGAATCATTAGAATTTTGGTTTTGATAACCTTCAGATTGGATGTAATTTACTTCATGACGTTCACACATCGGTGTGTCATTGTTCAAGTTGTTTATAGAAGCGTGGTTATCTTTAAGGTCATAATATTTGTTACGCATATCTTCTAATTCTTCTTTTAAGCTCTGGAATTGAGAATTCATTTTTATAGTTAGAGCTTCCAATTTTTCTATTAATCGAGAATTATCATTATTACTATTACTTCCATCGGCGAAAGCAACAAATTTGTGATGATGTTCCTTTTGAGATTTAGTGGACCAATCAAGTTTGAAAAGGACTTTGTCCTCAAGAAATTAAAAAGCTTGATTCGGAATTTTATAGACGAAGATTCCTCTAGCAGTTCCATTAAGGATTGCTTGAGTGGGCTAGTCTAAACCGTGATAGAATATTTGAATAATAGCTCCTTTGGTCAGACCGTGCCCATGGCATTTTCGAAGCATGCTCTTCAGTCGTAACCAAGCGTCGGTTAGACTTTCATATACGTTTTGAGAGAAATTTCTGATTTCATGTAAAAGATGGTTAAATAACGAAGGTGGAAAGAATCTGTTTATAAAAGCTTTTCTCATTTGATCCCACGATGTCATAGAATCTTCATTAAGTTCATTAAACCAGGTTTTAGCTTCATCACACAAGGATAAGGGAAATATTAAAAGCTTGACAGCTTCACTTTGAGTTACACCATATTTGAACATGTTGCAGATTGCGAGAAATTCACGGATGTGGTCATGCGGATCAGTTCGCAGATAACCATCGAATTTATTTTCCAAAATCATTTTCAAGTGGGTACTATTGATAACAAAGTTGTCATTAACATCGAGTGGAATAATGGCAGATTTAGGAGTTGGTGCTACAGTCTTAGCACTTTTCCACATGGGTTGATCATCAGGATCGAGAATTATTATTTGTTTGTTTTCGACATCCTCTTTAGGTATATTTATGACAACAAATTCATTAACGGAGGAATGCTGAGTTGAAGATTTAAATGATTTGATCTCGACAAATTCTTTTTGGATCATTTTAAGTTTACAAGTCCTTGTTATTAATCTTTTGTTTAATTTATATATTAGATTTACTAGTTGTTTTCCCTATGATTGTGGGTTTATACATACATTAAGCATTTTACAAAAAGACATTTTTATATTATATAATTAAGGATAATAGGATAATATTTAAAATAAAGTAAATTATTTTTATCTATATATATATATATATATATATATATATATATATTTATATTTTTACCTTTTTATATTTTATATATATTTTAGATATAGTTTAGTTTTTAGTATATATAGAAAATAAGGATAAATAGATAAAAAATTTATTGTTTTTTTTCAGATAGATAAGCGCTGCGTACTTTATGAAAAGTGCGCCGGCGTTTCTGGGTTTAGATAGAGTGCGACATACCTTAGGAAAAATGTGTCGGATTTTCTAGAAATTTATGTTTTTTAAACTTATATTGTTATTTTTAAGTTTCAGATTAAGACAAACCAAACAGATATAACTGAATAAGCACGAATGATAATAGGCAAATACAATCAACAAATGCGAATAACAATAAATCAAAGTAAAAAAATTATAGTTTAGTTTTTTCAAAAATGATGAGAAAATATATATACAAATTTACAAGGCTTATAATCAGATGATTATAAAACCTAAGAAATCAGTTTTGGGTTTTTAAAGCACTGAACTTAATCAGTTAAGAACGAGTTCGATAACAGACAAAATGTGCGGCGTACTCAAAAGTGAGTACGACGCACTTGCTTGTTTATGAGGCAAAATTAAAATGAAAACAGGGAAGTGCGGCGCATAAAGAAAAATGTGCGCCGTACTTGCAGACACAGAAGGAAGATTTTTAGAAAATAAACACGTTTAAGAAAACAAAAAGCACCAAAAACAAGCAACAAACTGATAACAACTTAAACAATTCCCCGGCAACGGCGCCAAAAACTTGATGTGTGTTTTGCAAGGTTTAAATTTATAATACTAGAAATACCAATTTTTACTAAAAACACAACACTCGGGCAAGTATACCCTTTCGTGTATAGTATAGTTTAGGTAAGTCCTCATCCCAATAGAATTGTAGCTTTCACAGTTTGTACTTAAGGTGCCAAGGCTAAAATGATTGTCACGGATCAAATTAACCAAAACGTGCATATATCGAATATTGTAAAGAAAGCGATTAAGAGATGATGAAAGCAAGGAATTAAGGTATGTTTGTTTAGGCGATGATCACTAAGACATAAAAGTGTTTAGGATAGTGTTTACAAGTTTAAAGAATAAAGATATCACGAGTTACAAATCCTTTCGGCCTTTAAGTGTAACTAGTGATTATATCGATTAATAACAACAAATTCTTTCGACCTTTATAAGTTATTATAACCAATATGAATTGTGAAATGATAGAACACATATATAAAAGAACCCTTTCCACCTATATTCTTATATAAAATATGTTTTAGCAATTCAATAAACAAGTATTCAAACACATCATATCAAAGATCACATTATGCCCCAAACAAACATTAAGCGACTACTCCATAATCAAGCAAGTAACAAAACACATAACATTCATCATGAATTCATTAAAGATCATATTCAAAAGATAAACAAGATTTATACCAACTTCAAGAGCAAATGTTTGATGATTTCACAAGTTTTCCCAATGAAAACTATATTATATTCAAAGTAAACCCAGAAACTATGAATAATTCTATCACAATAGCTTATAGCTTCGAATTACACTTCACTACTACTTCCTTGGATGGATTAAAACTTGGGAATATTGATGAACTACAAGCAAGTTCAACCAAATTCCCCAAGAACTTCTCCTAACTTTGATTCTACTTGTTGTGATGATTGTGTTACCAAGGGTGGTTTGGATCAAAGGTTTGTCAGGTCTTTATCACCAAAAATCCCTATTCTAAGTTGTATACATGAAATGGATTGATGTGTGTGAGAATATATGAAATGTGTGAGCCAAAGGAGATTTTTATAGGCATTTTGGGGTCCGAACACCGCCGCACTTATTTAAAAGTGCGTCGCACTTAGGCTTATGTCGGTTATACGCATTAATGTAAAAAAGTGCGCCGCACATTTAGGAAGTGCGGCATACGTAGGGTACTTTTAGTTCTTGACCTTTTTTCTAAGTTGTAGATAATTGTTTCCCGGTCGCATGGCCGCCAGAATTGCGTCAAACAGAATTCGTATGGTCAAGTTATGGCCAAAATAGTGGACAGGTGTCGCGAGATCTTTAACTTGAGTTTACTTCTTCGTTTAAGCTCCATTCTTCGTGTTTTCTTCTGTTTGCTTCCACAACACGTCTCATGAACCTACAATGACAAATATATTCTATTCTATACCAAAAGTTCTTATAATTAACCAATAAACGTATATAAAAGCACATATAACGCATATAGAAATATGTATAATTTGACCGTTATCAGTTATTTTATTATTTCACTTTTAATATTATTATAATACTTGCAGTTTATTTTAAATTAATTTGTTTATTTTTTTGGTATAATTTTTAATCGGGAGGTGAATCAGTTGTTCTAAAACTCAGAGTTGTTAAAAGTTATGATAGGAGTAATAACAACTTGAAAAATAATGTTATTAAAACTATTTCAAAGGTTTGTGTTAAATTTTTAATATTTTTGTTCGCATAAATTACTTTTTATATTTACATTTTTATGATTTTTTATTAGGATGGGAATTCTAAAAAGCAGGGTGATGTATCCTGTAACGATAGAACTATTACAAATGAAGTTGCTGGAAAAGTGTATGGCAAACGTTCTTGTTTGGATGCAACTATTGATCATGATTTTGATGAATTAAATGGAGATATTGACCTTGTAGCTGAATTACGGGTAGAGCATTTTCTACAAGATGATTTTGCAGAATCTTATTCTTCACACGTTAATCAATATCAGGATCTAAAGCATAAACAAAAGAGAAAGAATGTATCTGATAGTGTTAATGCAAATAAAAGACAAAGAATGTTCAGACCAAGAAAAGCAAAAACAAATCCTAATCATGAAGGCAAAAGTTCTAAAAATCTAATTTCTGTTTAGTATCTGTTATGTGTTCATTATGGACAATATTTTGTATGTTACTCTTTTGTTTTATTATATTTAATGATGATTTGTATTTTGAATTTAGTTTGTATTTAAATTATTTGTTGATACTAACAATTTTATTATCTAAGTTATTCGATATCATTTTTATACTTTTAAAATGGTATTCAAAAAAACATTTTAATAATGCCAAACACTCTCTTTTACTCTTAAAGGTAGTTGCAAACACCCCTAATAGTGTGCAAGTTTTTCCAAAAACATGCGTTATTGACTGGAAAGCTGATTTTAGAATCTAATAAGGGAAAGGCAAAGCTGATATTATCTGATGAAATAGCTAATGTCATACTGGAAGACTTCTGGATTAAATTATTAAGTAATATTATCTGATGTTAAGTAAGTGATGTAGTTTTTTTTATGATGAAGACTTTGTTTACTTTATTCATGTTTAAATATACAATCACTGATGTATGATGATTTAAATAGTTTATATTTTTATTTTGCTTGAATGCATTTCTTATTAAACAATTTTGGTTGTTGGTATCACCATTTTTAGCATTTAATTGAGTGCAAAAACATCTATACTTTAACATAAGTTATTAATTTTTTATTATACTTTTTGGTTGTTGGTATCACCTTTGTAGTTAGGATCATAACATTTAACATATATACTTTAACATATATGTAAAGAAATATTTTAACATAAGTTATTAATTTTTTATTATACTCAACCTTTGCAGTCAGGATCATAACATTTTTGATAATAAGAACGTCTTTCTAAGTCAACAACGTACATCACTGAAAAATATGACAATAAAATATCTTTATATTGTATGAAATTTTATGAAACAGATATTTATTTTATAATAAAAGAGGAAACAAATTACCATGATTGCTTTTGTGTTCTCTTCTAATTCTTTCACAAAATTTATTTCTTATCATGTTGTA
This sequence comes from Tanacetum coccineum, assembly GCA_026074375.1. Taxonomy (NCBI): domain Eukaryota; kingdom Viridiplantae; phylum Streptophyta; class Magnoliopsida; order Asterales; family Asteraceae; genus Tanacetum; species Tanacetum coccineum. Next base: position 52,328 of record BQNB010017127.1, on the reverse strand, counting down.
TAGAATAAGACCATAGTTTGAGAACAAATACAATTTCTTATTTTTTGTAGCAAAATAAAAATTGATAAGTATAAATAACATCACAATAATAAATAAGTTTTAAAATTAGAAGCAAAGTAAAAATTTATAAGTGTACATTTATTATTTTGGGAACTAACATGTTAAATCTCCGTTTGAAGCAATGTACTCAATAAAATCATCTATGTTGGGGAATGGTGATTTTCCACTGAGAGAAGCTTCATTTTTGTAATCAATTTTTTTAAACTTGGTAGTCATTTTATAGTGTTTTTTTTATCTGTCATAAAACATATTTTTTTCATCAAATATTGTAAAATAATGGGATTAAAATTTAATGTTATAGATATAAATGATTTTTCTCCCAAAGATTACTAACATTAATTACCTCTGTGTCATAATCCAAAACCTTAATAAAATCTAAATTCATCTTGCATATTAAAAGTTTTTCACATTCTTCACCAATGTTCCATATTAATTAATTCCAGAACACATCCTCCTCAATCTGAAATATTCAAATAATTTCATTTAGTTTACAAAAAATATAAAATACAATTATTTTTTAGCTTACCATGTCTTTGCTTTCAAACCTTCTGGTTGGAAGAAGAATTGAATCTTTTCATGCTTTAGATGATAGGTGCAGACGAAAACAATGATTGTTTGAATAGACGGTAGTGTCAATAAACAAATGACAAGGCACATTTCCACTGCTTGAACCTTTTAGGATAAATAATTCCTCAAACTTTTTATCTTTATTTCTTTCAGTTTGATTTCGTGTCAGTATTTATCCAGAACAAACCTGTTAACATTCGATTGATATTTGTTTAAGGCAACAGATTATTGAATTTTTTAAAGTCAAGTCTGAATAAAGTTTTACATTTATGTTATAATGATTAAGCTGCAACTAATACCTCATTTATAAATGAACCAACATTGAGTGTAGTCCTTGAAAGAAATTCCTTTAACGAATGAGACATTGACAGAACGTATTTTCTGTTTACATTAAATATATTAGTATAGTAATTATAAAAATAAAATCAACTCAAATGATAATTTTTTATTATTATTAACTTGTAAAACATAAATTTTTCTATTAACATGTGTTGAAGAGTTGTAGTTTCAACAAGCCATTATTAGTTTTCAATTAATAGAGTATCGTTTCTAGCAAAGCTTCAAAATTATTTAATATTCGAAGATCAACCATTCATCACCATTTTTTTAGGATTTTCTTTTATAGATTGAAGCTCCAAAACCGTTTGTACTACAATAAAAATTACGATAAGTAAATATATGTTATTATCAAATTAAAAGTAGGTGTATAGACACACTAGTTAGACAGTACCTGCTTCCAAAATTCTACAATATGAGTTGGATAACAAGGACTCTTCTTCACATTTGGCACTTATATGATGCTTTGTATACAAAAAGTACAATTCCTCATGTTTTTTAGGGCATATATTGATTGCTTCATCTTGTCTTGGCAAAAGTGAGTAGCCAAATATGCTTGCTCGACGAACAAGTTTTTTGCAATAAAACGATTATATAAACTTTTAAAAATAGTAATTGAATAAATAGATTTATAATTAATGTACTAGCATCACCTGATTTAAGAGATCCGACACAAACGATCACACGTATCTCTAGTGAAACAAACCCAATGAGAGATTTGATGTGTCTATTTATTAGAGTACACCTTCTGGGGAACAAAGAATACCACTGGTGAGAATTCATCTATGTTTCTCAAATTTTATTAAATCAAGTAGGTGTATGTAATCGAGGCGAATAAAAAGAAATATAATAGGATGTTAATCTTGGAACTACATAGATTGTAAATAAATTATTATGAGAGCAGCGAAAATAGCTATAAAAAATAAAAAGCATGCGCTCAGATGTTTATTTCAGCCAACTGTTTACTCTCATTTGAGTATGTTGAATTTTTTTTCATCAACTCTTGTCTTTCAACATCTTTATTCTGTTTTTCCTTCTGCACTTTTTTGTAATTGCTTTGAACTTCCTGGCGATTCTAATTGAAACAAATAACAAATATTATAATAAACAAGTATTATGATGTTTAAAATCATAATACATCTATAAAAGCAATATTTATAGTTACTATATAATTACCCACTCAACCACTCAGGGGTGGTCTAGTGGTAAAACGACTTGCAAGAATCACACTATAAGGTGTGAGGTGCCAAGTTCGATTCTTGCTAGGTGCAAACAACTCTGAAGTGGCTGCGCCAACCTCTTAAAAAGGGAGGGTTTTACTTGGTTTGAGTCTGTGTGACGGTGGGTTCAAACCCCGTGGATTAGTCATCCTAAAGAGCGAAAACCATGGTTACCAAAAAAATAATATAATTACCCACTCTTAAAATCATAATTTTTATGTTTAATACATTTAAAATCAGAGTATCACCACTTTCCTTCAAACTCACCACCACCACCATATCCACCACCACCAGACTTAATATCATACTATAAAAAACTTAATTATAATATTAGTATTATTCAAACATTTAATATCCAAACATAATATCATACTATAAAAAAACTTAATTATAATGTTAATACATCAATAATTTTCTTTACAAAAATAATTAATTACTTTATTAATATTAGTATTATTCAAATCAACATAAAAGTCTTTTGAAGCATGTTTACAGTTAAGGCACTTAATCACATTCTTAATATCGTAGTTCATATAATGACATTCTTATTACTAAAACGATTTATAATTTTTTGACTTTAAAACAAGTATTATGATGTTTAAAATCATAATATATCTATAAAAGCAATATTTATTGTTAATATATAATTACCCAATCTTAAAATCATATTTTTTATCTTCAAAACATTTAAAATCAGAGGATCGCCACTTTCTTTGAAACTCACCACCACCACCAGACTTAATATCATACTATAAAAAAACTTAATTATAATATTAGTATTATTCAAACATTTAATATCAGAGTATCATCACTTTCCTTCAGACTTAATATTAGACTATAAAAAAAACTTAATTATAATGTTAACACTTCAATAATTTTCTATACAAAAATAATTAATTATTATATTAATATTAGTATTATTCAAATCAACATAAAAGTCTTTTGAAGCATGTTTTAAGTTAATGCACTTAATTACATTCTTAATATAGTAGTTCATATAATGACATTCTTAATACTAAAACAGTTTATAATTTTTAGACTTTTAAACAAGTATTATGATACTTAAAATCATAATACATCAATTAAAGCAATATTTTTAGTTACTATATAATTACCCACTCTTTGAATCATAATTTGTATGTTCAAAACATTTAAAATCAGAGTGTCACCACTTTTCTTTAAACTAACTACCACCACCATATGCACCAACATCAGCATATCAGAGTATCGGCACTTTTCTTCATACTTAATATCAAACTATAAAAAAAACTTAATTATAATGTTAATACTTTAATAATTTTGTATACAATAATAATTAATTAATGATTATATTAATATTTGTATTATTCAAATGAAAATAATAGTCTTTTGAAGCATGTTTTAAATTAAGGTACTTAATCACATTCTCAATATCATAGCTCATATACTGACATTGTAACACCCCCAAAATGGGTCGCAGCGGAATAAGGATCCGGGGCATGTTACTTCAAGATCAACAGCACAAGATAT
>BQNB010017127.1:0-43738 GCA_026074375.1 Tanacetum coccineum | reverse complement strand
GCATGAGTTTTGCCAAATGGAAAAAAGGGTTCATAAGTTTCTACTGTAATTTAGTCATACCCATACGTTACAGTTGTGCATTTGCAGTTAACTCAAAATATGTTAAATATTACTGGAAATTCCAAATACTTGAATAAACAAGCATATGTCTAAACATCAAAATCATAGATTACAAAATACTTTAGAAAGTCAAACTAAAAATGCCTATACATTATAGTTTGTAGTCTACAAACATACAAACCCCCTTATGCATTTGCCTGGAACTCAAAATAGGGTTGCCCATACATTACAGTTTACATTTGCAAAAAGGCTCATGAGTTTTGCCAAATGGAAATTTAAAGTCAAAACTCATGATCCCTTTTGTATTTACAATTTGACTTTCTAAAAGTGCTCATAAGTTCGACTATAATTCAGTCATGCAAATACATTACAGTTGTGCATTTGTAGTCAACACAAAAATATGTTAAATATTACTTCAAATTCCAAATACTTTAATAATCAAGCATATGTCTAAACATCAACATAATAGATAAAAAAAGTATTGAACAAAGTATCAAAATTGCCAATTGTAACAGAAAACATCAACATACAATTACATCATCAACATATAAAACAGAGGATAAGGTATGGCTAAGGTAAATACTTCTTCTTTATGGGGGAAAAAGTGGTGGAGCATTAGGAGTAAACAAAGCAAGTATATATCTAGGACCTCTGGAGCTTGTGGTAGCAATATGAGCTCTGGATCTTGTGGAAGAGGAACCAAATTATCTTCTAGGTGTATCCTTTAACATCCTTATCTCGAGAGGATAATTAACATCATTAAAGCAGACAACATCTTGACCAGTGGATACTTTAATCACTTCTGCAAGCATTGGAATACATAAATAGTTAAAAAAATAAATTAGAAGTAACATATAACATTTTGAAAAAGGAAAAGACATATACCTTTAGGAACCTCCTTTGGCTCTTTTGCCTTCTTAGCCTTTACCAACCTAGAAAAATCCTCTTCAAGATTTGTCACTCTTTTTTAAGATCAAGAGAAGCAAAAAGATTAACATCATCCCTTGCATGCTCTTCCTGCTATGACTGATTTGCCCTAGCCAAATCCCCTTCAAGTTTTGTGATTCTGTTTTTAAGATCAAGAGAAGTAAAAATAGAAATAGCATCCCCTATCCCTGCCTGCTCTACCTGATTGGCCAAATCCCCTTCTACTTTTCCCTTCCCCTTATCATCTAAAAATTAATAGATTAAGATAGGTTAAATGTACATATACAAGATACTTCTAAAAATACCCTGTAAATGCAAATAATTAACTAACCTTTCCCATATTTAATATGCAAATCTTCCAGTATGACATCAAATATTTCATCTTCTACCTTCTAGTTCTTCCTATACTTGTCCAAAACATACTCAACCATATCATTAGTCACCATCAGCTTTCTATAAATGTTCTGTGTAGCCTTATCAAATTCTACTTTCTCAGATTTTACCATCAGTTTTGTCTTTTTCTCAGCTTCTACCATGGATAAAAAATTATCTACAAAACATATTGGCAAACCATTACCTGTGTTTTGGAGACAATTAGGGGTGTTTGGTTCTACCATTAAGACTATTAGGGGTGTTTAGCTCTACCATTAAGACTATTAAGACTATTTTGCATTTATGTTGTATCAGTTTAAGTTCATTTAGCATTTCCAAACACCTCCTTATTCATTTAGCATTTAAGTTGTATCAGTTTAAGTTCATTTAGCATTTTGACACACTCCCTTATTCTAAATGGAAATGCAGGCAAAATGGATATGCAGGCAAAATGTATAATATTAATAGTATATGTACTACGATATTAGTAGAATAAGCAAACTACTTAATATTGAAAGACTCGTAAACTACTAAATAAGCAAAGTACTTAAAAATCAAAATATAAAATGAATCAAATTTCAACAATAACAGGATATGATATGTTTTTAAAAAAACACATGAAAATTAGAAACCTGAATTATGCAAGATAATATAAATAACAAATATAAAATGATGCCAGTCAGCAAAAACATTCAAGGTAAGTGTATAATAAAAAAAAATACTAAAAGTGCAATGTGTTTTATTACTAATAGCAAAAAAATGATTTTTTTAAAATTGCCTTGCAAAACTTCATTTACTTTGTCATCTGCAAAAAATAAATCGATAACAAGAAATATTAATTGAATAAAAATGAAATATCATGAAACGGAAGAATATATATTTTTATTACAATTACCCTTAAAAGAGTGCTGTTTATTTAAATCTTTTTCTGGATAATCTTTCATATCAATGGATAGAAAGAAATTATCCAAATCCAATGATTTACAAGTTATTTCATTGTTAAGGATTTTTTTTTCTATTTTCTTGATGAAAGGATTTTCGTTTTAAGGAACTTAATAGTGTAAATGAAGTTTTAGTAAGTTAGACAAAACGTTTGTTGTGTAACATGTATATGTCAAACTTAAAACATTTTTCAACCACAAGGACGAAAAATGTAATTATTTTTTCAAACTTAAAACTTAAACTCAAAAGACGAAATCATTAATAAAGTACCGATAATTGCTTTGAAAAATCATTTAACATAAATGAATAAAAAAGCAAAGGTTTAAAAATTTACACATTTCATAGTAATCATATCTTTAAGACTTGGCAACAAAAGTTATATGTTTAGGCGGGAAATGTTATCTTGTCAAAATTAAATGTGCAAAAACTTAAATGACGATTTTGACTACGAAGTTCAACTTTATTAGTGTAGATAACGGTCATTTTAAAGTTTAAAAAAATGTCACATAGGGATATAAATTTTAGTTAACTCGTATAATCTTTTTTGTGCTATTTAAAAAAAATTGTTATGTTTATATAAAATAAAAAAATATTATTTGGATAAATAATGTAATTCCAAACCTAAGTTGACCCTAATGCCAAATTATATTTATTAATATATTCATAAGTTTTTTGTAAATAAAAGAAATTAATTTTTTTAGCGATTGACTAAAATCAAATATGCTTAATTGGATTAGGGTTTTGATTAGGATTTTCAGTAACAATAGTTATATGAAAATGACTGTATTTTAAAAATAGTGATGATAAACGTAATTTAGAATAAACTTCAAGGACCAAACATGTAATTACATAAAAATTAACTCAAAAAATAAAAATTGATGATCAAATAAGTGAAATGACTCACCAAAAAACCAGCCAAAAACAAATTCAATACTGAACCAACAAAAATCAACGAAAAGACAACAACAATAAAAAAAATGAGCAGTTTAGGAAATTCTATTGATTCATTTGAAGGTTAGTTCCTACTTTATTATGCATAATTTGAATTATTTCTTTACTTACATACAATTGCCAAAAAATTAATTTATTTAGGGTTTATACTCAATTTGAAGAAGATTTACTAACGGCAAACAATAATGCCAATTGAATTACGTTAGATGCTGCAATGAATGAATAAAATCTCTTATTTTGTTTAATTTTGAGTACTTAGGTGATTTTGATATTAACAAAAAAATTATAGAAAAGTAAATTTATGGAAAACACTTAAAAGAAACATATAATTTTATGAAAAACACTAAGTATGTATTAGTTTTGAATAATAATTAATTTATTAATTTGAAATGAATACTATAATTTTAGTAAAATAGATTGAAAATATGTAGTGAGATATTAACATAACAAACATATCTACTGTGATAATTAGTAGAAGTTTGAATATATTTGGTAGTTGTAGAATGTTGTTTAAAACAATCTAAAGATTTCTTATGTCTATTTAAACAAATTTTAAAAGATTATATGCAGATTAGATCATACGCATTGATGAATGGGATTTCTATACCAAATTGTACTGTGATATGAACAACAAATTAGTTTTGTTTACTAAATATATATATAAATTTTGTTACAGAAACTTCATCAAACGGATTTGAATTAGTAAGGCAATCGAATACAAATAACAAAGAATCTAAAAAAATGAAGATCTTAAAACGCAAGAGCACAACAGATATTGAGGATGTAAAGAAAAAAGAAAGGATTGAATGAAAAAGAATGGGAAAAGTTTACTTAGATTCAGATGATGAATTAGATAAAACATACCTAAGTACAAGAAGTTCCCCGCAAACTTTCTCCCAGGCAACATATCATATATTATCTACTTCATCTTTAAGAGCTTTTGTTCAACGAATGAAATTTGGGAAGACTTTAAAGCTACATATTGAAGTAATTCCAGCAAATCTAGCTTGGAATATTCTGTCATGTTATGACATTAGAAATAAATGTCTTTTATTGAATGAAGATCGTATTGATATTATAAGAGATTTGGTATTTGAGATATATGGATTTCCTAAAGGTGATTTAGAGATAAGTTTTGTTAAAAGGTCAAATTATAATCATCTTAGGAACTATTATCCTAGTTTAATGGATTGTTTCTGGAGTCAATTTGAGTTAAAGAAGATCAAAGGTGAACTCAGAAGATCTTATTCAACAAAGTTGAAAGAGTTTATTTTGAAGACTAAAAACAGAGATGATGTTTTCAAACTTAATTTCCTTATTCTTCTTGTAACACAATTTATATGTTCATGCACGGGGAGTGAATCAAATATGAAATTTCTACCTTTAATAAAAGATCATATAACAACATTGACATGTACGATTGGTGGGCTTCGGTGTTGAAATCGTTAGACAAAAATCCACCTGATCTTCTTAATAAGAGTCCGAACAATCCGTATTGTGGATCATTAACATTACTTATGGTATATTTTTGTTTATATTTAATTTATTTTTTTAAAGAAAAATGATAAATTTTGTAACCAACTTATTCTGCATTTTATAGTTGGTGTATATCAGATGGCTTTTTCAAAGAACAAAAGGAAATCCATCTGTCATTGAGTACTACTCAACAAAATTGTTGAAGAAAGTTGATGATGAACATTTAAGATTAAAAATTTTTGGATATCACTTTGATAATGAAGAACGATTCTTTTGTGAAAATAAAGACTCAGAAGTTAATGTGCTAGAATTTGAAACACATGATATGTTGTTACTTGAAAATGAAGAAAATGATGAAGAAAATTCTGAGTCGGATAATACATTAATTGAGCCAGAAGAGGTATTGAAAGTAAAGATTCTTCAAGAGATTCTTCTGAATCTTTTGATGAAACAAACAATGAAGCACAGATAAACGTTAGTCTATTGAATGAGAATACCTACTACTAAATTTTTTAGAATCCAAAGTTAAACTAACTTATTGTTTACTTTTCACAAAGAACGAGAATGAAGGAATGGATGATTCAGAAAATACTAAAGATTATTTTATGCTTAATGTTCTTCTAGATGAGGTATATTCTATATCAATGTTAATTAAATGTATTATGATGTTAAGAAATTTCATTGATTTTACTTTCGTTTATTAAATACAATTTAAAAATATTAAAACAAAATATATATAATTTCAAACACATATTAATTATAACAAGGTTGGATCAGTTTGTTATCACACTTGCCTCTAGAGACAGAGGTCAAGGGTTCGATCGTCACTCCTTGGAAGCCTGACGTACTTTTCTACATTTTGCTAAAACCGAAGCAAACTTATATATATATATACACGATGAAACAAAATTGGGATTCATAACCACTAGAAGACAGTGTTGGTTTTTAGGTTATATTTTTTTAAAAACATATGAATTATGATTTTAATATATTTTTTTCTAGCAATATCAGCTTGAAACGTCTCAAAAAACAATTGCCACTAATGAACAAGAATATCAGGAGGGTTTGAATTTAGATGTTTGTGGGAATGAGGTATATTTTAATATATATATATATATATATATATATATATATATATATGTCTAAATCTAAAATTTAAAAACTAATTAGATTTTTTATATTAATTTGAGATAGACAAAAAAATAAAAAAAATACATTCTTAATATATTTATTTTGCAGGATGTAATTTCTGATTTGCAAAGACGCATAACACATTTTTCTTCAATGGATGAAGTTATTCAAAGATTAAAGAAAAATTCTTCACTTCAAAAAAACATTTAAGAGTTTGTAAATTTGAAGAACAAGCTTCTGTCAATGTTAAAAGAAAAATATGAAACAATTGCAAATCTTGGAGAAACTTTCACATCGGATACGCAAATTCAAAATGTTGAGCAACAAGAAGATAATCTGTTTCAACATTATCCAAACCAAGATATTAACGATACTGTTAAAAACATAGCAAAATCATATACTGCTAAAGAAAATGAACAAATAGAAGCTATGTTTGAAGAACCAGAAGCCGATCGTCTTTTAAAAGAAAAAGTTGTTGAAGACAAAGCTTTAAATACTTATAGAAGAAGAAAATTTCAAAAGTTGTAATAAAAAAACCAAATGATGACGTAGCTTCAACTAATGCTGAGAATGTGTCACAATTTAATAAGATGTATGATTCTACGGTTAATGAGAAAGATGTTGTCGGTGAAGCACAAGTATGTAGTGAAGCATATCTTGTAAATGAGAAAGAAGATAATGTTGCTGACATAGAGAATGAAAATGAAGAAAATGTGTAGTTAATAACAGAAGAAGCAGTAGAAAATGAAAAACAAGTGAATTTAACTGTTCCAGCAGAACAACTCAGTGAAAAACAGTTGTATATTTAGAAGAAAGATGCATCTAAAAAATAAGTAGAGAAAGAAGCAATGGTTGCATATGAAGATATTCAACCTGAAGAATCTAAGTCAATTAAAGAGCTAAGAAAAGAAATAGATTTAAGGAATATCATTTGAGAATGAGTTATCAACTGAAATACATAGAACAACTGAAGAGACAGTCAATGAGTTATCTGCACAACAAGTGAAAGATGGATTTCTTGAAATAACATCTGTTGCACATAACATTACAGCCAGTGAACCTAAGAAAAAATCAATAGAGTTTGATGAAAAGTTGATAGAAGAATCAACAAAAGTCAGCCAGGATTCAGATGTGAATGAACATTTTAAAAATTCTGCTGATGATGCTGTTAATGCTGATGATGATGAAGATGTTTGTATTATTATTGATCCAGTTGAATCATCAGGTTTTATTGATGAAGAAAAAAAGGATTATGTTGAAAAAGAAATAGAAAAGATACAGTTCTGTGAAAAAAGGGAAGAAGAAAATTTGAATGCTCAAGAGAAAAAGAACAAACTCGACTTTAAATCTTTTGGAGTAGACGATTTGTATAATCAATCTGGTATGAATGAAAATTTTACATCTTCAAAATGGTATAATTGTTATGAAAACATTTAAGAAGATATTAATTAGTTTCAGAATAAAAAATTCATGCTCAAAAATAACGATGCAAATATGCATGTTGGCAAATTAAGCGATAAAACTTTGACAAATGAAACAAATAGACAAGAAGCTCAGGTATAATTCTCATTTGTATAATTACAATTATATTTTTTGTTACATTAAAGTAAAAACTAATTAACTAGCTTCTATCTTTTTCACATTCATTCCTTAAACACAAATGTTGAAAAAGATACTGCTGCGAGTGATTATGGAAAGAGATCTTCTAAACAAAACACACATATTCAAAGGTGTTATTAGAATCTCCGTATATGAATAGACGAGTTAAAACTAAAGCAGAGTATACAACCAACATTGAGTGTGTGTTCCCTAAATGTTTGTCAATGATTGAGGATTTGATGTAAGTTTTAGTTTTCTAAAATTGAACATTATGATTCAAAATAAAAAAGCTTATTTGTTTTTTATTTCTTAGTTTTTATTGTTACTTAATATATTTTTTATACACAATGACTAATATTAAAGTTTGTCACTTAATAGGCAAGAAGTATTCAAAGCAGGAATTGAAAAACCTGCATTGAAAATTGACATAGAGACACTAGAAACTGAACAAGAACTTTATAGTCAAGTCATAGATAACTTCATTACTGTTCTGAATTATGAAGAAAAAATGACAAATAAAAAGTTTCTAAGAAGACACTTCTTCAATACAATTATGATGGTAAGTTAATTTTCATTTAATCAAGTTAAATTATAATAAAATTATTCCTAATTTTTAAATAATGTTCTTCTTTTTTTCTAAACAGTCAGAGGAAATGCAGAAACTTAAGAATAACGAGAAAGCACAGATTGAACTGTTTCATACGTATGTTGTAGAACAGTTTGAAAAAAAGGATTCAAACATTCATATGAAAGAGATAGAACTGGTATTTCATTGCTCTTTGTTTTATTTAATTTATTGTATTAACTATAGCTACATATGTAATAAAATCTTTTTCTGATTTAACAAAATAAATAGGTATTCTTTCCAATCCTTGTGCATGAACATTATTACATCATTGTATTAAACATTTAGCCTGGTTTAGCTGTAATCATAGACAACAGTGACGCAAATGTTGAATACAAGGCAAAGTATAAGGAGACTTTTGAATTTGTGGTAAGCGTTATATTATACACAATTACTAATATCACGGTTTGTTTTAAATATAAGAAAACATAAAAGATAAGTGTTTTTTTTCTACAGAGAGATATGTTTGTCACGTATTTGAGACATTATGAACACCACATAGTCGAGAAGCTGGAATCTTTAAAAGAACCTCAAGTTCTTGAATTGAGATGAAGGACAAAAAAAGAAAAAATAAATTGCGGTTTATATACAATGATGCCTATAGAGCTATATGATGGACAACCTGCTGAAAGATGGGAAACAGGAATTCTTGAAGAACACATCGAGATCATAAACTCCAATTAAGTGATGAGAGATAGATATCTTACAAAGATTCTGCTTCATGAAATAAACAAACACAAGATTGAAATGAAAACAATAGCAGAAAAATGGATAGCAAAAAATGAAGAAGAAATTAAAGAAGAGGGAACTGAGGCTAAAAAAAGAAGCATTGAAAAAGATGATGCCATAAAAATTAGAGTTGATCTTGAAGAGTTAGAAGTACTAAAAAAGTATAAAGCTTTTAAGTTTAAAATTTCGACTGAAATGAAAGATGACAGAAAATGTTTCAAGAGTTGTAGATGTAAAAGATTTTATAAATCAAGAAAAAATTCTAAAGTTGATGCTGAAAAAAAGGAAAATGGAAAATACAGATTTTTCGTTACATTGGACAATAATCAAAAGTGCTATTTTCCTGTTCAAAATTTAAAGAATTTGGGATATGAAGAATGGAAAGAAATCTTACTGTGCCTTCACAATAGCAAGATAAAGAAGGAAATAAATAATAGGTTGAAAGTTATAGTGCAAAAACTGCTAATTCAAGCAGAAATGTAGAAAGAAATAACAAAGGAAAAATGCTATCAAGTCGAAATTGGATTATCAAAAAGTTGTAACAAAATGATGCTGAAAGAAGTTTTGAATTTGTATGCTGAAAATGTTCCAGATGGTATCCAATTTAAAGATATTCAGTATTACGATAGCCCAGTTCAAGGATTTTGTTTCTTAAACAAAGAATGTGAAGAGCGATTTATATGTTATGATAATGTAACTCTGTTGCCCGTTTTGCAAATGGTTGCTCTATACAAGCTCTACACAGATGATAGAAACAAAAAGTTGAAAGAAAAAGTTCTCAGAGCATTCTACTTTCAAAAAAAATCTTTATCTAAGCATCCGAAATTTAAAGAGGTGTTGAACAAAGTTTCAACTTATAGAGTTGAAGACTAACAGAAACCTTGGAAGAAAAAACCGAATAACAGGTATCTTTTTGAGAAGTTGGTGATTGAATTTAGGAAGATCTATTTGGTTTGTAGATTGAAGGAGGTTTAGAGATAAAATCTTTACATCTTTGGAATTTGACTTTAATGTCAAAACATGTATTTAAAATATCTCTTTAGCTTATGTTCTAACACAGTAATGGTTAAAGGTATGTTCCTATGATTTATGCTAAAGTGTGTAATTTTTGCAAGGATAATAAGGGTAAATCTAATTGTGGTACAACATATTTTGGAAGTTTAAAGTTATGTTGTTTTGAATAACATATATCTACTATGTTGTTTAAGAACATATACTATGATTTTAAAAGTCTTATCATACAAAATGAAAAGTAAATTGGAAAACTACAATATTATTTATTATGTTAATAAGCATGATTAACATGCAATAACTAAACATATACATTTATTTTACGGATTTGAATGATGGAGATGTTTACAACAGTCATACTTATACATTTCTTTTTATGGAATTGTATGATGGATTTGTATTTTAGAATTATAATTATTTAATTCATATTAACAATTATTTCTCTTACTATATCATTAGCGAGAAAATATCAGAGTATTAAGCAGTTGATATATGCTTAACACAGTTGATGTATTTACAATTAACTTTCGTATTATTATAACCATAATAATCCAAAATAGTAAATCTTGTATTAATAAATATAATCATATTCTTAATATCATAAAACATTTCAATAACATGTTATATTTTTTTACAATTAATTCTGTTACTCTATCTCTACTCTATTAAAATTATTATTGATATGTTTTAAGCAGTTAATATCAGATTATTAACTTTTATAATGGAAAAAATCTGAATTTGAATCTGTTATGTTAAACAAAAAAAATCATAAAATGTAATGTAATAAAATATTAACAGTTAATATCAAACTATGAATTGAATTAAATAGATTGTGCCTCAAATTAATAATCTTATATTAAAACATATGAACTATGATATTTAAAAGCGTCAACATCATAATCACAGTTAGCTTTTTTCGTATGTGTTTGGGTAACTGTTAAAACGTAACTTTTTTCATATGTCTTAAAACCCTCAAGTCATGATAAGTTCAATTATTAAGTAAATTTATTTATTAAATTGTTTTAGAACTTTATTTCACTAATATTCAGACATTATTTTTAGGGATAATAATTATTTCTATCTAATTATTGGTGCTTTATTTGATTATCTATAATTATGACCACAACCTTTTGGGAACATTACTGTACCAAATTTTGTATGGTTCGCTTTAGATCACAGATCTTGGGTGATTTAGTATTTCCTGTGAATGTAGTTCGGCTATACCTTCAAACGTATAACATTCTCTATGTTTACAGTTTCATAACGTGATGGATCCAAAGACACATAACAAGAAAGGTGAATCAAAGTTAAACTCATTCCCAAAATATTTCCAGGTTAGTGCATCACTGTTCAATTAATTTGTCCCACTTCACGGTAGATGAATTGCATAATATCTCAAATTATCAGGTTGGGACGGTTGTGGAGCCTGTTGTATCAAAATATTACAACACCAGACTTACAAAGAGAGAAAGAAAGCATACTATTGCGGATAAGCTGCTTGTTAATCATGCTTACAGAATGCGCAAGGTCCAAGAGATTGAAGCAAAATGCTAGCCATGTGGGGTTGATAAGTGAAAGATTCTGTGGCGACTTTATCTGATTATTAGTTGGTAAAGAGTTTTGTAGACATAAACTATTAAAAAATATATATAAACTATGTTGTTAAGTATGTATGTATGTATGTATGTATGTATGTATGTATATATATATATATATATATATATATATATATATATATATATATATATATATATATATATATATATATATATATATAAATTATGTTGTTAAGAATGTTATTATTAATATAATGATAGATTTAATGATATTATTATTAATAAATTACTTTAAAAAATATATTTAAAAAATATTGATAATATGATAGATTTACAATTAAGTTTTTTAGTACTCTGATATTAACTGTTTTGAACATATACTATGATTTTAAGAGTATTATCATAAAAAATGAAAGTAAATTGCAAACTAGAATATTATTTATTATGTTAATAAGCATTATTTGAAGGCACAAACTAAACTTTTTTATTACATTAGTTCACTAAACTTTTTTATTACAAACTAAACTTTTTTATGTGTAATGACGGTCATCTCTGTCTTTATCCAGGCCACGAAGGGCACAATTGTCTTTTCAATTATTTTTTGGTTGCGTCATTGGTCCCTAACCACTTTGTTAATACAACAAAGTAAAAAAAAGTGATTTGAACAGTCCCCAAATACCTTAATAAGCCATTGTAACAACAATTTTAAATAAACATTATAAAAAGAAGGAAATTAAACACTAACAGACAAAAACACATTGAAATGAAGATGTAATGCAATTAACAAAAACAACAACAGGAGGATCTAGATTTTAGATATGGTTGCGATTACGGGTAAAATCAGTAGATGTAATAATTCTTAGCCATTTTTGATACAGTGGTAAAAAGATGAATACATAGAATAGGTAATTGAATAAAGATTTAAGTTAAAAGATAGTCCTTAGTAAGGACTTTATGTTCTGGTACATAGGTTTCTCGACATTAGGTTTCTCGAGCATGTGGCATTGCATATGTGACATCATCTCCAATATTTAGTCCCACCCTTCCGATGAAGAGAATTGTGAAAAAGATTTACTATTGAATGAGTTGTTAGGTTGTAAACGAACTGAATGTTCATTGTAAACAATGTCATGAGGCCCTCCGGTAAATAAGTTTAGAGTTTATATGGGTCGTTTATTTATTAAATGAACGAACATGAACATTATTTTACGTTCATTTAGTTAAATGAACCGAACTTGAACAAAATTTTCAGTCGTTATCGTTATGTTCGGAACGTCCCGAATTATGGCGTTCAATTAATGTTCGTTATTATGTTCATTTATTTGTTTATGTACCCCCCCCCCCCCCCCCCCCGTATATGATATCTTTTAATAGATACTTTAAAACTTGTATGTTTTTAAAAACAAAATAACACTTAAAAAACCAAAATATTATGCATAATGATAAAAAAAAATATATGTTTATTAATGTTGTGATCAGTTTTATGTTCGTATTAAAAGGATCGTTTTAGTTTTCAAATGAACAAACGTAAACAACATAACGAACAACTCAATCCTCTAATAAACAACATTAACAAGAAAAAACCGTTCCGTTTAAGCCTTCGTGTTCGTTTATTTGTCAAGTTAAAATTAAATGAACGAACATGAACAAGGCTCCGTTCGTGTTATTCTGGTTCATTTACAGCCCTATTGGTTGTAGATGACTTAATTTTTATGATTGTTGTATTGTAGTATGTTTGACTACATTTACCCTTAAATAAGAAACCCAAAATGAGTCGATGAGAAGCTAAAGGCAAGTTGATAGAGACGATAAATTATATTTATAAAAAATATTATTAATATGATACACTTACAATTAATAAATGGGAGGTGATTTGTACACACAATTTTTTGTCCATCTACGACTAATATACATTCGCTGATGCACACAGTACAACACATAGATGCATATTTAATGGTTGATGGCAAACAGATTGTGTGTACAAATCACCTCCCTTCAATTTAATAATATACATTTCCAATGCTTGATATACAAAATTGAAAAAATAAAATACCTATAAAGTATTAACTTACAAGAAACAGCTAGACCTATATTCATTGGGAAACGCATAGTTATGTCAATTTTAACAACAAAAATTATCTACTTCAAAATGATAAACAATTTATTAAGAAAAACAAAAATTAATTGCTAGAGTTCATATAATAAAATTATATAAATTAATATAATAGTCATATAATAAAATTATATAAAATATACCCAAAAACATATAAAAAACAAAGTAAAAAACAAAATAACACATATGTTGGTTTTTCTAATATTCATCTTCTTAATTTTATCTAGGCGTTACATCTTGAATCACTGAGCAAATTTCAATGTCTTTGGCGTTCTTCTATTCAGAATGAAATCCTTCAACTTTGTTGAATATGCTCTTTTTATTTTAGGGTTATCCTTCTCATCAACCTCATCCTTCATTCTGAATTCTTTTAACAAAATCAATTTCTAAATCAACTTGCATACGCAGGTTCTCCTAAACTTCATCTTGTTTATTTTCTTCATTATCATTGTCGTCATTTTAGAAACATCTTCATATATTTTATTATATGAAGATAACATAAACCAATTATATAGGTGGTGAATCAAACATGAAATGTTGGATCGTTTTCTGAATAGATCTTAACCTTTAGCTTGTAAAGGGTTTGTTCCTTTCGATAATTCTAAAGAAACAATAATGAAACACTTATTTGAACACTATTAATTATGCGGAAACTAATCAATAATGCTAAGAAGAACAATATTAAGAATCACAAAAGAACTTTATATTATCACTTGAATCTGCCTAGGTTACAGATTACAAAGACTATGATTGCTAATCGATCTCTATTGATCTGTGTAGAACTATATCTACTAACTATGCCTAGGGTTCCTTTTATAGACTAAGGAAACCCTAATGGGATTTACAAAACGCGTATAAAGATCATGCATATCCTTTCCTAAAATATCTCATGCATATCTCATAAACGGTACTAACTATTTTATACTAACGGTACTAACTATCTGATCAGTACTAACATTTTGTACTGTCAGTACAAATTACAACTAGCGGTACTAACTAATATAACTAACGGTACTAAGTTAGGAATGCATAATTCCCAACAATCCTCCTGTAGGATCCCGATTATCACTTCATAACATATAACGAATCGAAGAAGAAAAAGAGAAGAAGAAATGAAGGCTTTAGAGAGAGAAACTAGTGAGAGAGTTGAGAGAGAATTAGAGAAAAAGAGAAAATGAAATATTATAAAATGAAATCAACTAACTTTTCCTAGGAGGAAAAGTTACTTATATACCCCGACACATTAAGTGACATTCGGGATATTTGACTAGGACTCGGGCTTGGGTTTTGCTTGGGATTAAACCCGAAACATATACAATATTAGATTAACTATCGTGTAGACATTGAAAATATGACTATAGTAGAATATAATCTATACGTTTCTAAACAAAGCCTAGGAATGAATCCACTCAGTAATCATCCTTTGTTTCACACACCAAGTTTTTGTGCTCACACACCTAACACTAGTTATGAAGGATTCAACTTTGTCGATAATCTTGGATGACTTATTAGAATAGGAGTTGAAACATTGAAGCGTAATGGGTAAGATATAGATCAGGATTAGTATTTGGGATCAGGATGATGATTTGGAGGAGGATCAGGAGGATGATGGTAATGATAGGGATACTTTTGATATATGGGATATTACGACTGAAGACGTAGAACGAATTAGGCAATTCTTTACACCTAATGTTCCTGATGTAATAGAAAATGTCATATAACCTTTGATCCCAAAAACCCTACATACCACACCACTTAATAAAGATTATGTGGCACCGGCTACTAAATCAATATTGGATGATCTTTTGGAAGAATTCAGAGACGAGATCTTGAATGTCCCAAGGTTAATGAGAAGGGTAAAGTAATCCTGACTAAGGATTGTAGAGGAGCTTCAAAATACTTCTTCGAAAGGCGAACTCAGTTTCAAATTTTAAGGATTATAGGTGGCATTCAGGTTCATCATGAATATCGTGCTTTCGTTCCATACTCAACTAAAGAGTTCCCTTATATGGAGTGTTCAAAACATCTTAAACATGTAGGTAGATAGGAAAATTATATATTTGGAAGGTTTATACGTATGCTTCTATTCATCATTCCCATATATCCTATTTAGCATACTTACACCCTAAAGGTGTCTGATTGCTACTTCCACCAACTTGATCAAGTTGAGGGAATGGTCACCCGCAGTATCCTAGGTAAATAAGGGTAGAGTCAAGTAGTGACTCAAGTAAGAAACAAAGCACTTCGTAGGAGGCAAACCCCATGCCTAATCTTTTATTTATGTTTTGTTTTGGTTTCATTTCCGCTTTTTGTCATATTAGTTGGTTGTATTTTCCTAACTTGGTTTTGCAGGTTTTGCAGAATTTCATTGATCATCTCATTCATAATCATATGGTTTTAAAATGTGTTGATGTTGCAATTACGGCAGTAAACCAACTTATTTACGCCGCGTAAACAAGATCATTACGCTTAATCCCTTACAAGGTTACGTCATAACATGCTTAATGAAATTTTAAAAAAAAGTATCATATGATTACAGCATAACCATGATGTTTACGTCGTAACCTCTTTCTGAATATCTTAATAATCAAGTTTGAAACATTTCTAACTGTGTATATTGGTAAATAAACTTTGTGGGTACGTTCTCTGGAAACCCTCACGAGACTTCACTCGTCCACTTAGGCCACTGAGTGGTTTAAAAGGCTTGTTGCATACGCTAAATGCAAACCGTGATTCTTAAAAGTGAGGTTAGGATTGTATTTCTTTTATCATTTTGTACTATTGTGGTATCTTTCTTTTTGCCGAATTCTATAGCTTTTGTTATTAGTGTTCTTGTAGCTATACAGGGTTGAAGACCGAATTTTGATACTTGGCTACCATGTACGCAGGTAACATGTTAAATAGAATTAGTTTGGATTACCAAGTTGTTGATGATAGCGTGATTGCTCGAGGAAGCAGACTGAGCATGGATTAGGAGCATGCTGTCTCTTTCATCATATGAGCAATTCAGAGTAGAAGTTTCTTGTTTCTAATTCTTAATATGTTCTTTTATTTCATTTCCGTAATGTTACAATAGGGACATTGAGGTAACCAAGTGGGGGAGTAGAATTATCATTGACTTATGTTTTGCCTGCGATTTCTTAGTTTTCTTGAAAATATTTATGCCATTTTCAAATTTTGACGTGTTTTTCTTAAATAAAACTAGAATCATCTTTTGCGAATGCAACATTACCCTTTATTTTTACTTGGTGAGGTTTTAAGCCTATATTCCATTTTCATCCATTATATACAAAAATCCACCAAAATATTGAGTGTGCCGGTAGTATTGTAGACTTTAGAACTTAGCTTGTACATCATTTCGAGACCTAATTGATTAGCAGGAATAGATGGTTCAAGAAGGCAACATTTAGGAATTCACCCAAGTAAACCCATATGTGTGTGTTTAACGACTTGTCACACTGACTTGTCAACCTCCCGTGTTTAAACCCTTATGTTGCACTCATTATTAGTGCAAGATACCCCTAGATCACCCTTGCTGAGCCAATCTATTGTTTTTACCCATATTATGTATGTTTCGTTTTACCATTTCGCCCTTAGCCAACTCCTGTTGTCTTTATTTATCTATGGATGGTGAATTTCTTGGGACTACTAAGTCCATGGTTTAGGGAAATGAGTTCAAAGATTGGCACTTTCGTTGATGACATATTATATTGATCATATGAAGACCCCCCAGTTCTATCACTTTTGATATTGTTTATCTCAAGTGGGGGGATGAATTGTTATGTACAGGAGAAAATGTAAAAAACAAAATAAAGAAAAAGTGGTGCAACTATAAGCCACTTAGTCTAAGAACTCCTGATGTTGGTTATGTGTTATAAAACCAACAAGTGTACAGGTGGGTGCATACTATAAGCACACCCCACGTTGTTTGGAGGAGGTACAACGATATAATCCATCGATGTCATGAAGGAAGTAGTTAGCTTGCTCCGCAACATCTCATTATGAGGCTAGCAATCATGATGTATGATCAGATTTTCGCACTGAAGGACTTGGACTATGGGTGGACAGTAGCCGGTAATGGATACCTTAGGTTTTTATTTGACTATTTATTTTGTGTTTTTATATTAACAACCAATAAATATGTTTCCCATGTCTATTATAATCCCTTATATCACCTTATTAACCCATGTTACCCTTGTTGGCTTTAGAAATTATTTAGTCCCTAATTCTAACTGATGTAGATTTGTGTACTTTCTAAGCTTATGATAGAATAAATGCTATGACAGTGCAATTGAGCGATCATCCCGAAAAAGAAACACATAGACTAGTGGAGACTTGAGTGACTTTTTATCCCTTTTCAAGAGGTGTTCCGCTTGATGTTTTCTAGGCATATAGTGTTTTATAGATTTATTTCTTCGGTGTTTTATAACGAGAGGTATATTTTTATGAAATGTTTCTAAAGGTTTTTACTATGAGGGCAAGGCAAAGTCAAATGGGTAGATATTTGATACATCAATATTTAATACTTTTTAGTGTCAAATTACCCCCTATATTACATGCAAATGTTTCACTAATACTTGAAAATGAGATATTTTCTATCATTTTGTAGTTTTCAGGTGAAATGCAGGTAATTGACAAGAAACAAGGGAAAATGGACTTAAAGTGTAAATATTCGAAGTCGTTACGGCATAACAATATAAATAGTTACACCATAACATAAATTAAGCAAGTTACAAAGATCTAGGACAACTTTACGGCGTAACACTGTATCCGGTTACTCCGTAACCATTTATATGGAAGGAAATCCTACCCAAGATAGAGTTGCAGCATAACACACCTATTGGTTACGCCGTAACCATGAAGATCCATAAATATGGAAAGAAGATCAAGAGCTTACGGCGTAACACCCATAATGGTTACGCCGTAACAAAGAAGACGTCTAAATTATGGTAACTTATTGAAGGTTACGGCATAACACAATTACTGGTTGCGCCGTCACAAGTATGCTTAATAATGGAAAGCCGTGTATAAGGTTGGGTAACACCTAAATTGGTTACGCCGTAACCAAATCAAAGACTATAAATAGAGGTTTTGAATTCAGCTTTTAGAATCATCCTTCTCCCTCCCATCTGAGGGGACGACTGGGACATCTCCCTAAGTCATTTTTCAGCACTCTCCAGCCTTCAAGAAGGAAGAATCCGGTCCCGATCATCATCATCATACTAGTTTCGTTCGATATCATATTTTTCATTACTATCTTAATTGACGTATAATATTGATTGTTATGAATACAATTTTTGGCTAAGTTAATTTATTAATTATCTTTTGATTCATTTACTTTCCTTGCTAATTGTGGTTCATTGTTTGGTTTTATACTTTGACCATAAGGAATGCCAATATGTATGCTCGCTCAACTTATGACCCGCGGGACAAAATCCCTAATACTACAGGGTGGGATTTGTGAGATAATTGAGGATTAGATGATCATTCAATCCTTGTTCAATTAAGTTGAATAAGGGTGAATCCATTAAGGTTAATTAATAGTATTAGGACGTATCTCTTCTTCTTCTTTAGTACCTAGTTTCATTTCAATTAGGTTTGTATTATTTTCATCAAAACAGGTTTCTAAAACGTGGGAAAACCAACTTAAACTCAGATTTGTTGTTAACACCTTTTAAGCTCTTGGGACGACCTGATTTACCAAAATACACTTACTCACGATGGGTCTATTGCCCGTTAGTAGTTTGTAAGGTTAAACGAGTTTTAAAAATTTAAAAAACTTGGTAAATAATTATTTTAAAAAAATATGCATCACTTATCGACTACGATGTTCGACTCGACGATGTCCCGATCATGTGCGACAACAAAGGTGCGATTGACCTTGGCAAAAACCAGGTGCAACACTCTCGAACCAAACACATCAAAATTCATCACCACTTTCTTAGTGATAATGTCCAGAAAGGACATATCTCTATCGAAAAAGTGCCGTCCGTCGACAACATCGCTGACATTCTTACTAAACCCCTTAAACATGAATCGTTTAACTATCTACGTCTTGGTTTAGGAATGATGGAACACATTTCATAAATCGTCTTCTTTTTCTTCTGTCTCGATTCTAGTTCGTGTTCCGCTTCATGTCGTGACAACTTAAATACTTCTTCCGAAGTACTTTGAGCATTTTTAATTCGCGAAATGCAGATTAAAACGTCACTCCTCATTGAAAAAATTCTGTCAAAATTTAAGTACAAAACCCTCAACTGAGGGGCTGCGCCACCATATCTCTGGCCGGACCCAATATTTAAAATGGGCCTGTACGATTATGGGACCGCCACTAGTGAGAGCATTATGTCTGTCACCTTCATTTTTCTAAAATACAAAAACAGACACTCCTTCTACCATTGACGAACCACGACCCAAAAACCACCAAAACTTAAAATCAACCATCAAAACTTCAAAATGGAAGTAAAATCAACACTAAATCATTTCGCCAACATCATTAACATCATCAAATGTAATCCATTTCATCTATTTTCTTTCAGTTTGTGTCTAGGGTTCATGATGAACACAAAAATCAAAATTGGGGATTTTCATTTTTTTGTGTTTGTGTGCAATTAGGACTACTAGAATAAAATGTATAACTAATATGCTTCTGTAGAATAGGTTTGCAGATTTAGTGTGTATGTGTTTAGTCAAAAATTGTTTCTTGCACAAAAACCTAATTTTAATTTCCAAATCATAACGTTAGGATCACAATAAAATTGTTGTTATGCATTGTTAATACACTCTAAAAACGTTTTTGCATACATGCATTAATGATCTAATGAACCAAAGTCGATACATGATTTCATATGTATTTTTCGGAACAGTTTGGTGAGCAAAATTTTAATTAAGAAATCGTTTGGGTTATCTCTTAGGTTTTATTTCTAGGTCGATGTTAACCGTTACTCCACATTTTATTAATTATAGGCACACAACTAGGCACAAAATAACAATACAAGTATAAAGATAATAATATATGATTTTTTGTTTTTTGTTGGTAACAATGCCTTGAATCTACCAGTCTAGATCACCAAAATAACCGTAACTACATTCTACTTCTATCAAATAATTCACAACAACCATTTGAAAATACCATTGAAGTTCTTGAACGGTTTACTTTTCCTGTAGGGTCGGATTTTGTAAGTCAAAATTTTGAAAACATAGGTCATCTTATTACCAAATTTGAGTTAATTGGTTTTGAATGTTTAGTGAACATAAACGAACAAATTGTTCCTCGCTTTGTTCTTGAGTTTTATAGCCAACTCACTTTTGACTATAATTCTGAAGGACTCTTTGTTGTCAACTTTGTGATTCAAAATAAGTCATTTTTCCTCACTGTCGAAGAGTTTGGTCATATATAATAATCCGTTTGAAGGCCACGTCTCATACACCGACATGTGGTTACTTGATTACTTGGCAATAAGTACTCCGTCAAAGGGTCGTTATAAAACATTCCTCTTATCCAAGGGGTCATAAATCTATCATTCAACTCCTCGTCAAGTCAAGTAACTCGATACAAAAATAAGAACCTATTGTAGTCAATGAACAACGAAATTTTTAACTCGGCGAAATTCAAATTCATATGAAATAGCGGGTTGAAATTAATTCGTGAAAATGTGTTTTGTCTGGGAGTGGTCAATCGGGTCATGTCCCTGGTGTCTGTCGTCATATGCTTTATTTGCATCGAAACCTCTACAAAGTTTATCTAAGCTTCTTACATTCTAAACGAATGGAAGATTAAAACAATTCTCAAAGTCTTTCTACCTATGGAATGTAAAAATACATTAACTAGATTATCCAATCATTTTGTGTCTAACATTCCCGAGTTAGCGATTGATCGCTACATCTTATATGATCGAGTCATGCATCCCCTCGCTCCTCATTACGAGCGAAAGACGCTGATCGAATCATGGCACGAAAAGATGTCATGACTCAAATCCTAGCTCTTCCTCCACAACTCTTAATCATTCATCTTCATCTAATCACTTAGAGATGAAACTGATGTAAAATCTTCTCATTCTAGCACTCCTTCATTACCTCAAATCATTAGCTCTTTGTCAAATGTTATCCCTAGAGTCTTTGAAAACCTACCTCATAAAAGTCAATCTTTAAACACATACCAAACCAAAATCATAAACCACCAAATTCAACATCGAGATAAACACCGAAAAAAGGGTTAAGGTTTTTTCGATCGGAAATATCTCCTAAAGGACATTGATGAAGGGAAACAGAATAATGATCATGCTTGAATGACTTATTAGCTATCTTCTTATTATATACGTTTATTATATACACTTGACTTATTATTTACTTCTTTAGGATTTAGTGGTGGTTAGAAGGAAATACAAGTTGTATTGGGTGATATCTTCTAATTTTATCAGTTACATACAAACTTATTTGCTTATTATTATTATGTAATTCCTAGACAATGTGAAAATGCCATGCATGTGTGATTTTTTTGTTTTGTTAGAAGATGCATGTTAACCTTAAACTCTTATTTTGTAGAATTGTTAAGATAGGTCTAGTTGAACCTTGAATTTGGAAGATGCAGCTGCCACTAGACAGAAAGAGGGTCAAATTGAAAATTTTCGTTCTTCAGAAAACAGCCCCCATAAAGCTTAGGCAGCCCCCAAATATATATGGGACTGCCAACCTTTATGGGACCGCCAACATGAAGGAGCAAATTTTGCAGTCTTGCCTCTTTTTCTGTATCTTTGACCCTCCTACCTATAGCCTCAAGTTGGCACTTTCCTGTTTTGCTAAACCATCTTTTGCATCTTTTTCTATCCAATCCATGCTTTGTCATTCTATCACATCCTCTATCCATTATTTAAGTCACACAACTATCACACTTCATCATCACCTTCTTCATCTTCTCAATCCTCTTCACCTTCATCATCAATGTCTTGTTCAAACCCTCCTTCCCAAATTTCTCTAGGAAACCTAGAATCTCCATAAGACAAGTTTGGAGACGGACAACACTCACACCAAAGTCTCCACCTTCTTCTCAAAATGTCTTACCTTCACTTCCTCCAAGAGTCAATCCTCACTCTCCTTCACCACCTTCCCATAATCCACTTAGAGACCAAATGATTAACCAACTTCACAATATCTCCTCCATTCTTGAATCTCAAACTCAAAACTTACCTAATGCTTATTCTCATGCACCACCTTCACCACCATCACCCTTGATCCATCCTCCTACCAATGCTAAAGTTGAATTTCATTCAAGCTTTTGTCATTGTTGTAGGTACACTCGAAATCATTTCCACTCTTTGAGAAATAAGATCAAGTTCATTTAATTTCTTCTCACCCGTCTCATACCTCAAACTCACACCCCACCAAACTATGACCCACCTACCTCACCCTTTTCGACCTACAATAATTAAACATTTTAACATGTTTAATTTCTTCAAATAATCGTTTCTCCATCATTTGCCCGTGGCATCTTTTAGATTTCAAGAATCCACTAGTCTAGCTCTATGCCCTTACTTAATGCTTATCTACTTTATCTTGTAATATTCATACCATCGTAGTATGAATCTATCTTATCTTTTATTAGTCTTGCTTATAATCAATGTTTCTTGTATGAGTTTCTTAAGTAATGAATGAAACTACTTTATGGTTTACTTGCATGAATTGCTATATTGCTACCACTTGAAAGTGTTTTCTTCCACTTGTACTTCTCACTTTGTTTTGTAGCAATAATCTCATATGATTGATCCCTTGGTGCCCCAAACGAGGAGGAGCATACATCAAGGGGGAGTCTTGGCATCGTCGATTTCTTTCTCTCTACAATTCGACGATCATCGTTTTTGACTTCGACAAAAAGATGGAGAAATTGATCAAAACTCATTAATAATTTAAAAACTTAATTTTTACATAAAATGAGTTTATATTTTGTCATCATCAAAAAGGGGAGATTGTTAATACAAAGAATGTCTAAAAACGTTATTTATATTTTTCGACCTCTTGATGTTTTGAAGAAACAAAATGTAAAAACGTTTACGATAAAAATAAACGTTTACAAATTATTAATCGTAAATTTCCATTTCAAATGTAAATCACTTAAGGTATGTATAAACAAATCATTAAACATGATTAGTGATCAAGAAAATAATTTTTCTTAACCATCACATTTTTACAAAAGTATTTTTATAAAAATAAATATATACAAAATAGTTTTATTAAAAGAAAAGTTTTATTTAAACATATAAATTCAAATCTGGTTTTCTCTCCAAGATAGAACCTTCCATACCAGATAAATCCTTCCCCATTAAAAGACAAAAAGGAAAGCGTCAGTCTAAGGCGGCCCCCAGATATATCTGGGACTGCCGGGACCGCCAACAGTTACCGTTAGGTTTTTCTGCCTATAAATACTGCATTATTTCCAACTGAAAAATAGACCTTTTTGCACGAATTTTTTCAGTCTTCTTTCTCTCTCTAAAAATCTTCTTTCTCTCACTAAATCTATTGATCACTAACATTGTTTGATCTTGTTTCACGTGATCATTCTCTTCTACTTCTTCTCTCCTCTCCATCTCTATCAAGTGCATGATAGAGAAGAACATTCGTATTCACAAATAAACTAAATTGATGTTGTTAGTGATTTCTCCTCGTTCTTCTTAGAACAATATCTCTATTCTTGATTATCTTGTGTAGGTTGTTGTAATGGTAGTGTAAATCCGATAGTGTTAGAATCTTGTTCGTGATTGTGTATTACCTGTGAAGTGGTAAATTAGTTCTAGCTAAGATTAGGACTCGACATTTAACTTAGTGTCGGAAAACAACGTAAGCGACGTGTAAACGGTTTTCTCCGCCTAAAGTGAGCTTGTTGATATAGTGAAATCTCGAGTAGTATACTCGGGGAGTAGAGTAGGGCGAAGAGGAGCTTCGTAGCCGAACCACTATTGTAACAACCCGAGTTTCACGACGCGTATGACGATCGCGAATTCGACGTCATAATTATTATTTTATAAATTCGTGTGAGCGAACGTCGATATTTAAAAATTTATTTGTCGTAAATAATTATTTTCTTATTTTAATACGAACGGAAATTTAAAATATTTATTTTTGACGTTTCGCGAGTCAATGTTTGACCGCGCGTTCGTTAATCGTTTTAAGTATTGTAAAAATTTACGACGCGTCTCGTTATTATTTTTAAGATCGTAAATTTATTATTTTTATAAATGTCGTCATTTTGTTCCTTGTCTTGAGCCGGATTCGCGTTTTAAAATGTACACATTTTATTAAATGTTTTGAACTAGAATAAACTGTGACGAAATAAAAATAATTACGAAAGTAATCAACGAGAGTCGTGCTCGGTTATAAGTTCGAACCAAACGCCCCTTGGTGACTAATTTTAATAAACTTTGGAGGAATGAGGGACTAGATTTGTCAAAACCTCAAACTATCTCACTATATAAATGGAAATCATATACTTCCATTTCATTTATACAAAAATTTCTCTTCCTTGTTCCTTTCTTTCCTCCACCGCCGGTGCAAAGTATATATATGTGTTACTTTCATATTTTTATAACACAAAACACACACACTTCTCTCCCCCTCTTTGTCGGCCGGAAACCACCACCACCACCGGAAAAGTTTTCCGGTCACTGAAAATCGTCGTGTCGCTGGAAAGAGTCACATGCATTCCGATCAACGTATATTTTCCAAATCCCCTCGTCATTTCCTACGCATCTATCCAATAAAATTTCACTTGCAATGAGTATTTTCTAGTTAGAGTTCTGGTTTGATTCATAAGATTTCAAGTTGAGGGGTTGTTTAAAATCGTTAGATTAATGGTATTTCGAAGTGGGTTTTGTTTAAAAGTTGCGGCTTTAGTATTTTGGGTTCGGTTCGAGTTTCGGTTAAGACAAAAAGAGACGATTTCGATCATTGATTTTGCTTATTATAGCATTGTGAGCATTCTTTTATGTTTTGTTTCGTTTATTTTATCGATTTGATTATATGTGATGAGGTCCGACACTTGCGTTGGTTAGAATAGATTGTGAATGGGTTGATTAGTTGACGGAGATAGGTTAACTAGGCGTATTTTGATGTCGTTGTGAGGCGAAAATGAAGTTTCGATAAGTTTTGTAAAAGTTAATTTCGAGCAGAAAGTTTGGCTCAGAAAACGAGGTTCGAAAAATCATAAGAACTGATTTTTGATGTTGAAATATGATAGAGTTCGTCCTAATGTACGTTTCAGTAATTCGAACGTCTCGTAACTCCTTATAACAAAGAAGTTACGGCGAAAACAAGTTTTGAAAAACTTGCAAATTGCAAACGGCGATTTTGGGCACTTTCGAGTCCGTTTCAGCCTTCCGGCAAAACACGAAAGTTGTCCGGAATGACGTTTTCTATAAAATTTCTTTTTGGTCAAAGTCACGAAAACGTGATATAACGGGTCAAAACTGATGGTCAAACTGCTGCGTTTTTATTAAAAATACAAGTTACAGCATAATTGAGAATGGGCGTTTTGGTCATTTTCTGTCGAGATTCAGGTCTCGGCTAAAACTAAAAAGTTGTCCGGAATATCGTTTCGCATAAAATTGCTTTTTTGTCCGAATCGTGAAAATGTGATTTAGCAGGTCGTTTAGAGCGGGTCAGATTTAATTATATTCATACATATGTAAAAGTCAAACGAAAAAGTCAAACGTAAAAATAACTTGACATTTATATGTCGAAGGAGTTTGAGTGATAGAAAAATAATATCGATAAGATATTTAGAGATCAACAAGTATTTTACGACCATCGGTCGGGTCTAAAACATAAAGTCTAAATATAGTAACTCTTGATAATACGCGAACGTAACCTTGTTACGGATAATTAGTAACCGGGTTGGATGTCGGAAGTATGACGAAGTAAATAAATATTTTTATAACTATAATTAAGTATCGAGACTTACTAAATATGGTAACTTTCCGAAAATAGCAACTTTCTTAAAATAGAAAGTACTCGATTAGACAATGTATGATGTAAATAAAATACCAATCGTAACCTAATATCAAGGATCTAAGGCGCAAGTGGATTTCTCATCACATGTATGAATACATATATATATATATATATATATATATATATATACTATATATATATATATATATATATATATATATATATACTATATATATGACTAGTGTCATAACCCGCCCGATGGGCGGGTTAGCTTCTTTTTACTACATAGTAAATCTTACGTGTATGTTTTGTTTATGTCGATTCAAAAGGATATAACCAACTAATCATTAATAGATAAATTACAAAATGAAACGGGATGAGTTTTCGAAACTACAAAATATTATTGTGTATACAACACCTTGATATCAACCAAACATTCTTAACATACAAAAGGTAGTAAACATTCAAATACGAACTAATACTTCTTTGTAAAAAAACATTTGTAGTTGAATTTGAATAATTCCCATCTTTGTAGCTTCATAGCCCGCCCGATGGGCGGTAAGATCAAGTTGTATGGACAAAAACATAAACCAAAGAAACTCAACTACTTCACTAACAATTAGTTTTTGCCAATTGAGAATTATTTCTGCCTTCACATGTCAAATCAATAGTTTTCTTATGAAATCTGGCTTTTTCGCGTCCTTGGTATTGAACATTATTGATCTGTATTTATACTTCTGCGCACCGATGGATCTACCCCGCTTTTCAAACATTGCAGATTCAAACGAAACAACACCTTTGCAGGGGTCAGCAACATTCGCTTCATCACTCAATTCACCTTCAATCTCCCCATGAACCTTGCAATACCTTCAACGTATTTGAGACCAACATATATATTATTAAAAAAATAAGTTAACACCAAAAAATACAAAAATAAATAATTCATAAAAGAATTGTTAACTAAGTACATACATTACTTGGTGTCTTAGTTCGCTTAATGTCATCTTGTTCACATCAGAATCATCAATACTATTGCAAAATTTTCATTATCTTTTTCTAGTTCATTCTTTGACATTTTCATTTTATCTTATTATTTCACTGCCAAGGACAACATAAAATGATTAGTAGAATGAAAAGAGAAATCATCTTCTTCATCAAATTAAATTATGGTTTTTTTGTGGATTAGTGAACTTATTAGGGTTTAACTTCAAAAGTTGCAGAATAACAATAACTCACAAAAAAGTAATGCGGCATCTAAATTGTAAGCATACCAATTTGGTACTCCATTGGCATCGTGAAGCATAAAAGTTAACCATAATCGAGCCTGCAATTGGTAAAATATAAGTCAAATTCTAAATTTAAAACCTGAAAAAAGTGCAGCCGATGTAATCTTTTGTCACTCAATATACTTATCATCAAGATGAACCTTCACGAAATTTGAATGTTATCCCTGTAGTTAACTTCAGTGAAAAAAGTTATGTTTGTGTCGATGTAAAGTAAGCATGTATAAATTATAATCAAGAAATTGTAATGCAAACTTTAAATCTTCTTTATAACTTACCAAGAATAATGCTTGTATGCAACTGCTACCATGACAAGACTTCTAACATTGTCCTCAAGTGTTAAGGCGACAATCCCTTTCTCAATAGAACTCATTTCAGTATAGTGCACCTCCAGACACACCTATATAGTTAATAAAATCAGGATCCTAAACATAATTCGGTTTATCGGCAATAAAATTTTCCAAAAATTAAAGAGCAATAAAATACTAATACATATGCTTTCGGACATATTTGTTTATATTTGTTGAGAAGCTTGTGCACTTCTTGCCTATTTGTTTCATGCCATGTCATGATTTAATTCGGATCAAGTTGGTTTATTGAAAATTTTGTGGCCACTGAAATTAATAGACATTAGAAATTTTTATAAATAATGCATACAAATATTTTCATGTTCTTGCACAAAATGCCAACCTAAAAAAGAAAGAGGCATGCGACCTACAGAAAGTTATGAACTCAAAGGACTACTCAAATAAATACATTCATTGTAAGTGCCAAAAATGTTTTATATATGTGACTACATATAACCTATGTAGGGAGTATCCTAAACTATATACTAAGATAATCCAACGAAAATTTAAGATACAAAACATTCTTGTCAAATAAATCGTATGATAGTGGTTATGGCATACACGATTCTAACAACGATTCTAACATATAGCCAGTTGCTGTATTTGTCAACTATATTTAAAATTAGACCTGATAAGGATTTTAAAAACCATTTATGTACCTAAATGAGATACCATGCACATCACCAATAGGACCATCATTTCCACCTAACTGCAAGAAAATATCTATTTTAGGGTCAATATATTCATGAAAATTTATTAAAACTAACAATTAGTTTATGAGATATGACATGAAGAATTACATTGTTCCAATAATACTATAGTTGTATAAATATAATGATCTAGAAGTTTGTATCATGTATGCATCAAACGCACACTTTCGTGATGTTTGATCCATTCGACCCTTCTCCTTATTTAGATAAATGTTTGTTTTCCATGTCAGAGTTTAAACATAACATGAATATAAGAGCGTTCTTAAGTTAAATGGTTGAATTATCCTTTTCAAGAAGTCATTTACTTATCTACGGTGTGAGTAACAAACTGGCTTTCACTAATTAGTCTGTCATGCTCGTCACATCTAATTTCTAGCAATTTGCACCCCTGAATGTACATTTTCATGCACAAGTATCATATAGTTAATTAGCATTTCATGTATACTGTGTGTTCTGATATCGATAGTATGTTTACTTTGTGCTCCATACTGTTGTTATCGGCAGTATGATTAACAAAAACAATAAGTGAAATATACACTCTTCATTATATACACTAACTATTTATTAAAAAAACAACTTTTAGGGCCAAGTATTGTTAAACGTCAACCTGACCCACCTCATTTCAAAAATCATCAATATGTACCCATGTTGAGTCAAACCCATTTGAGTATATGACTACATGGTTAACTGTTTGGTCATATCACATATCAACTGGTCAAAAGGCGGCAATACATCATTTTTAGTTTTTGACATTGATTTTAGGGTAGTGAAATTTTAATAAACTACTTGCTAAACATATTCATTTGAATGTATTTTGACCCGTTATACAATGACCAAGTAACGCATTTAATCTCTATAAAAAAAGACCCATCATAGTGTTCCTAGAATCTTAATATAGAAAGTTATTTGCACATATAAAAATTACCCGCAAAATGCTTACTTGGTAGAATTGGTAAAATTTCTAAAGATATGTCGTGTAAAGAGTGTTTCTCATAATCCACAAATCCATCAAGCAATGCTATGTTCCATTCTAAACATTTTTTCTGATATAAAACTCTGCAAATTTTGATAGCGTGTAAGTTTGTTAGAAAAAATTAAGTAGCAAATCTGCAAAACCACCATCATCAACACCACCATGCCATTTCGGTAACTGTCTAACCCCCACCAAATCTGCAAAACAAAAAATTAATGAACCATAAGTCAACAATCAGGAACAAAAACACTGACCGCCTTGCTCAACATAGAAACTTGTGCTCTCACGAATATACTAAAATCAACGCCAGCCTTGGCCCGTTTGACGTACAAACTGCCCGTGAGAATTGCTTTTATCAAACTTTTGTGAACCTGAAAATAATATAATGAAGAAGATTCTCTAGTTAGCATGAAAATAATACTATACGCACAAAATGGATAATGGGGATAACGTATATAACTGAAAGAAAAAAAAACAAAAATGAATTTGATCACGAAATTAAACATTACCTGTGATGATGTTGCATAAAATGAGTACGTGTGATTAACAACTTCCATTTCTAGTGTGATAACCATACATCAATTTTCTAGAAAAAAAACACATAAAACAGTTAGTGCAAAACTGCCAATCAACAAATCCAGAAAAAAGTAAACTACTACATATATTGACAGTCTAAAATTTAACAAACTGGCCCAAGGCTTCAGTATGACCATTACCAAATCTCTTTGAAGGCTTGAAGTCAAAGCCGTGAAAGGATCTTTTGAAATAAACACACTGAGTCTTGCTAACAACTGCATGTTCGCATCACCTTCATTCAATTACAGTGGGTCTTGTTAACAACCGCATCACCTTTATTCCATTACATAATTGATTGTAAATTGTCGATCAAGAAAATATTTAACCTAAAACAAAAACAACTAAAAGCGAACAATCGAACAATAAAAAGTTATTAAATAGTACCAGTAAGTTTGAAAATCGAATAGGAGTTTTAGAGGATATTGCGTTTGAGAGGATATTGCATTTTTGTCTAATATTCACCTAGACCTGCAATCATAACCACAAAAAGCAGAGAATAAGTAAATTGTAGTGAAAAAGATTCATATAATAAACTAAAAAAATTGCCTGAAACATGAATGAAATTGTACAAAATACTACTAAAAATTGGAACAAATAAATTAAAAGCAAAATGATAAAGATAAATAATGTTTTCAAAGAAAATTAATCTTCTTGTGAAAGTAATGAATCAGTCAAAAAGATTTTAAATTCGTGATTTAATTTAGGAAACGCTTTATTATTAAGATTAAATTCTTTCCGGATTGGTAGAGGGGTTTGTTAGGTTTTCAGTTAATGAAATTGATATAGGGATATATAGGGATTGCGTTTGACTGGATTCAAATTAGTCAATAGATAGGCTTGAATAATGATGAGTTATTTAAGTATGACATTTTTGTTTTTTATGATCCATCATAACAATTCGTTTGGTCTAGTGGTTGAGACGTTTGTTCTTAAAACAAACAACCCGGGTTCGAATCTGACCAGGAATAAATATTTTAAAAAAATTACGGATTTATGCCATGTAGTTGTCCTAGTAGGCAATGAGGTGGCAAAGAAAACCGCATAAATAGTGACATGGCATTTAGTGACATGGACAGTTTATGACATGCCTTTAGTGACGTGTCGTAAACTGTCATATATATAAGTAAAGATGTGTTAACTTAAATCATTTGATTAGAAAAGATTTATGTAAATGATAATATTTTTCTTTGATCATTAACTATGTTTAATAATGTCATATTCATATCTTAAGTGATTTGTCGGCGTCAAGTACATATATATATACATATAGACTTAAGTGCAAAGTATATATCCTATTGCCATAATTAATTTATACATCATTTTGCCATATCATATTTTGCATCATATTTCTCGGCATTGCCTGCACTTTGCATGGTTTCATATAAAGGGGATTTATATAAAATTTTGCTTGTGCAGGTTATGACAGCCCCTATTATTTCTATTTTGTCAAATTCGTCAGAGGAAAGTGTGGGTTCTCATGCCACACGAGTGATTATCTTTGGCACTATTCCTACCAGTATCCCTATTATTCCAGTGGTTCCTGCTGAGGTTCCTATTGCACCTGTTGATCCGTTAGTTGCACCGAAGGTGGGAGCAGTTTATGTTATCTCACCTACCGGAGAGCTCGATTTGGTGGATTATTCATCTTCTTTTGATTTTTATCCATCGGAGGATTCATTACCTGTAGCACCAGAGTTACCATTGGTTTCACCCTTCTGATGTTCTGATGACTCAGAGGCGGATAGTGAGTCCGAGCCTACTGAGCAGAGACCCGAGAGGCATGAGTCTCTTACACCATCATCTAAGTTTCAACTTTTACTTGTTGTTCCCCCACCCGGGATTCGTTGACGGCCATCGATTATTGTCCGACCCGGTGAGGCTATTCCCTTCGGTCGACCTTATCGCACCCACCCCAATGGGTCGCGTAAGTTGTTGACTGCGAGGAAGAAAGTTAGACCTTTTCCTGCTCGTAGACTTGCATGGAGACGGGTATCTCATCTTTCTTCGGATCATCATTCTTCACCAGATTTTACGTCAGACTCATCTTCTTCTAGTTTATCTTTGGACTCTTCTTTAGATATTTCTTCAGGTTCATCTTCAGAATCATTATTAGATTCATCATCAGTTCATTCATCAGGCCAGTCTCATTCAAGACCATCGACTAGAGTTGCATCACCTAGATTGGTTGATCCCTCGATTAAGACTCAACGATGTAGTGAGGCTTTTATGCGTTGGAGGTCTAAACCATTATCTACTCTTTACCCACCTACGACATCAGAGTCATCCCTAGATTCATGTTCTGAGAGGCCATTGGATTCATCTTCACATTCTGCTGGACCATCTCATAAGAGATGCATATCCCCTACTACTTTGGTACCATCATCTACTCCTGTTTCGAGATCGATAGCCCCTGCTCTTTCTTATCTTCCACCTCACAAGAGGTTTAGAGATTCATACTCATCTGAGGTTAGTGGAGAGGAGCATATAGAGATGGGTACTGTTGATGCAGAGACTATTGCAGATTTGGGTATTAATGAAGGAGTTAGAGCTCATACTAAGGATGGTATAGATTTGGGTGTTGAGGTTGCTACTAGTGATATAAGGGAGGATGAGGAGGAGTTTGAGGCAAAGGCCAACGCGGGAGGCACGAT
Source organism: Tanacetum coccineum (assembly GCA_026074375.1). Classification (NCBI taxonomy): domain Eukaryota; kingdom Viridiplantae; phylum Streptophyta; class Magnoliopsida; order Asterales; family Asteraceae; genus Tanacetum; species Tanacetum coccineum. The sequence continues at coordinate 10,767 of BQNB010017127.1, read as the reverse complement.
GGAGATTACTGTAGATCCTTTGGCTACTGGTGATATTTCTGAGCCTACTAGAGGAGATGCTCCTGATCTTGAGGGTACTCTTTTTGATATGTCTCATTATATGTCTGAGGTTTCTCTTGATAGGATTACAGAGTTTGAGACTGCTCAAAGACAGTTGGAGGCTGGTTAGTTGGAGGCTAGTAGAGAGAGAGTTGGTTTAGCTGATAGGGATAGGAGTCTAGGACGGTAGAACCTGAGGGTTCGAGCTTTGTTGTGTATCAAGAGAGATCGTGTCGATAGTCTTCGTCGTCACATGGCACTTTCTCAGGAGGAGTTTCGTCAGGTTTATAGGGATTGTGATGATACTCAGAGGAGACTTAGGAGATTGCAGTCACTTGTCGAGAGACGTTTGGGATTTCACCGTTAGTTAGGTAGTATCATGGTTAAGTAGTACATTAGACTGATGGCTAGGTCTAGATGTTAATAATAGGAATGTTGTAAATCAAGTATCCTTGTTATGGGATTGATTGTAACCAACTATTAAGCTTTGTTATGATATGAAAATCTTGTTTTGATTCTCTCGCGTGTTCATCTTTATTGATTATTTACTTGTTCTAGCAAAACATGTTATATTGTATTTTCCTTTATAAATCTTATTTACCATTTATAGTGGCTATATCTCGTATCGAATCTCACCGTATGCTATGTCTTGTAAGTTATAACAATGACTATCACTCGTTCTGGTATGACCCCGGATGCAATAGAAGAACTCGTTAACCGACGAGTGGAAGAAGCGTTAGCTGCTTATGAGGCAACCAGTGCTGCCAATGCTCTCAAGGCTGAAAGCCAAAGCTAAAATGGAAGTGACGGTGATAATGCAAATGGTGGAAATGGAAATGGTGAAAATGGAAATGGTGGAAATGGAAATCCAAATGAGAATGATAGAGGTGCTAGGTCTGTTGCTCAAGAATGTACTTAACAGGATTTCATGAAGTGTCAACCAGTCAACTTTAAGGGAACGAAAGGAGTTGTCGGGTTGATAAGGTGGTTTGAGAAGATGGAAACAGTATTCCATATCAGCAATTGTCTAGAGAAATACCAAGTCAAGTATGCTACTTACACACTGTTAAACAATGCACTAACTTGGTGGGAGACACATAAGAGAACTATTGGAGATGATGCTGTATTTGCCATGTCATGGAGAGAGCTCATAAAGCTAATGGCTGAAGTGTACTGCCCAATGACTAAAATTCAAAAGATGTAATCTGAGTTGTGGAATTTGACCATAAAGAACAATGATTTGGCTGCTTATACCCAGAGATTCTAAGAGCTTACCATGTTGTGTACCAAGATGGTTCCCGAAGAGGAGGATAGAGTTGAGAAGTTTATTGGAGGTCTCCCAAATAATATCTAGAGAAATGTGATTGCTGTAGAACCTACAAGGCTGCAAGATGCTGTTCAAATTGCTAACAACTTAATGGACCAAAACTTGATGGGTTATGCTGTGAAAAATGCTGAGAACAAAAGAAAGTTTAATAACAGCGAGAAGGACAACCGTGGACAGCAACTACCATTCAAAGGACAGAATCTTAGAGGATAGAATGTAGCAAGAGCCTACACAGATGGCAACAATGAAAGGAGAGTATATAACGGACCACTACCTCTCTGCAACAAGTGTATACTTCATCATGAAGGGCCATGCATTGTGAGATGTGAGAAGTGTAACAAGGTTGGGCATTTGACCCGGGACTGTAAGGCCACAAATTCCACTACTTCTACTCAGAGGGGTTAAGTAGTGAATCAGAGGGTTGTAACTTTTTACGAGTGTGGGAGGCAAGGTCACTATAGGAATGATTGCCCAAAGCTGAAAGATCAAAACCATGGAAACAAAACTGGAAACAAGAATGGGATTGGTGAAACAAGAGGAAAAGCATATGTGCTAGGTGGAGGAGACGCTAACCCCGACTCAAACGTCGTCATGTGTGCGTTTCTTCTCAACAACCATTATGCTTATGTATTATTTGATTCGGGTGTCGATCGAAGTTTTGTGTTGACTACTTTTAGTACCTTACTTGATATAATCCCCAATACTTTAGACGTTAGCTATGCTATCGAATTAGCCGATGAAAGAACTTCTAAAACTAATACCGTACTTAGAGGCTATACATTAGGATTGTTAGGTCACCCATTCAATATTGACCTAATGCCAGTAGAACTTGGTAGTTTTGACGTCGTCATCGGCATGGATTGGTTAGCGAAGCATCATGCGGTGATCGTGTGTGATGAAAAGATTGTGCGGATTCCCTATGGAGATGAAGTTTTCATTGTCCAAGGTGATAGAAATGGAAAAGGAAAGAAGTCGAAGTTAAGCATTATATCGTGCACCAAAACATAGAAATATATTAAGAAAGGTTGCCCAATTTTTATGGCAGAAGTTATGAAGAAGGAAACCAAAGACAAGTCGGAGGAGAAGCAACTTGAGGATGTGCCAACTGTACGGGACTTTTTGAAGGTCATTCTAGAAGATTTTCCTGGATTACCACCAACATAACAAGTAGAATTCCAAATCGACTTGGTCCCAAGTGCTGCTCCTATGGCACGAGCCTCGTATAGATTAGCACCGTCAGAACTGCAAGAATTGTCTACTCAGCTACAAGAACTTTCTGACAAAGGGTTTATAAGACCGAGTTCCTCACCCTGGGGAGCCCCAGTCTTGTTTGTCAAAAATAAAGATGGATCTTTTTGGATGTATATCGATTACCGTGAACTAAACAAGTTGACTGTGAAGAACCGATATCCACTTCCACGAATCGACGACTTATTTGATCAGTTACAAGGATCAAGTGTTTACTCGAAGATCGACTTGAGGTCTGGTTATCACCAACTCAGAGTTCGTGACGACTTATGCTAAGACTGGACTGTTGTGGTCATTGTCAGTCTTCATCAGAAGTACAGTGATCTGGGAAAGAGTACATGATTTCTAGCTAGGTGTGGAAAGCTATTAACAGAAGGTCAATCTTACTGCACTAACAATTACTAACAATTACTTTCCCTGGCATTGATATCCCAAAACCTAAAACATTCCATCAAAATTCAAAGTATCAATCTAAACAAAGTACGATATGAAAACTAGGAGATAAACTCCGCATGCAAGCCTATGGTCTCACTAGCCAAGCTTCCTAACTTTACTTTCCTCAAGATGCTCACCTAAAAATGATGCTTAAAACGTCAACAAGTATGTTGGTGAGAGTCATAGGTTTTAGACACACAATTATACTCGTTTCACTGTGATTAACAAAACAAGGCAGGACAATAATAAACTATCATGACCCTATGCTAGCAGGCAATCAAATTAACACATTCACACACTGGGTAGGCGTACCTATCTGATCCTATGGTAGGCGTACTCATCCAATCCCAAATCGATACCATAAGTATCACTGAGTAGGCATACTCATCTGATCCCAATCAATATCACAAATCATACTGAGTAGGCGTACTCATCTGATCCCAATCAATACCAACATGTAACACATAGTCATATAATAGTCATGTAATGTCCATACTCAATTTAAAACACATAATCACAGCAATGAAACATTTCAAAACATTTGCATCATTTCCATCCCAATTCAAAAATAAAAAATGGGACTATGAAACTCACCTAATGCATAGGTACTTCACAAATTCTTCGCAATCAACTAAACACAAATAAACACATGTTACACGCGATTAGGTTTAGTTCCCAAGACGATGTAATAATCAATTGATGGACTACTATGTCTATATTATGATTATAAACCCCTTTACCACACTTCCCATACCTTACTTATCCTAATACCCTTAATCCATTTATTCGAGTTTTCTAGCTTTTTGGCAGAATTTTGTAGTCACTTTATGACTATAAATAAAATACTAAATCATCAAATTGACTTTCTCTACTGTATTCTCTACTTTCCTAATGGGTTATAAACTAATGTGATTTTTTATAAAAAATAATATTGCTCCTAACTATTTTATAAAAATTCAACATCACAAAGTACTCAAATTCGGATATGATTCGACTATCAAACAGTTTGGCTTGATCAGACCCACTTAAACACTTAGAAAAATTCTACAAAAAATCTAGAAAATCATAAATATTATGAACTTTCTACTGTAGCAATCTCATCTATTCAAAAGACGTTTTGATATGGTTTTTGACCTCACAAACACAACCCAGAATCTGCACCAAAAATTTAGATTTGACAACAAATATTGTAAAATTGTTTTGACTGACTTCCACTCACTTTTAATTCATGAAACTAATGGGGTTCCAATGTAGACTCTCTGTAGATAATTTTAGGCTCAAAAAAAATTCAATAAAAGCTATTCGTATGACCAATTTATGACACTTACAAGATGACCTAAAAATCTGCCCAATTTTAATTCCGAATTTAACAACCACTACACCTAACCAAACGCATCCAAACACTATTAATTACATTCTAATTGATTATTAATGATCATCTTAACATGTTTACTAAATTTTAATAAAACCCTAATTCCACCAATTAGTTTTACTAATATAAGAAGAATTAAACAAGAATGGGATTGAAGATCATACCTAAAACCTTTAACCGATTACACTTAAATCAACACACTTGATTCTTGATAACCAAATATTTTTTTTCTCTTCTTGGGGTTTCGGTCGAGCAAAAGAAACAAGGAGGAGAGGACCAAATTTTGTATATTTATAGGTTATACCTAATTCCTAATTCTTATCTAATACTAATTTGTTTTATACTTAAACTCTTCTTTTTTTTCTTTTTTTTCTCCATAACCGGCCCCCATATATATATATATATATATATCCTTTTAATTATTATTAAATTTATAATTACCCTTAATTTGTTATTTTTATAAAAACCCTTTATTAATTTAGTAAACCTTTTAAATAAAAACTAGTTATAAACTTACTATTTATAAATTTCATTTCATATATTACTTTCCTAATTTAGAAAGACTAATGCTTAATTAACTTAAACACCAGACTTAATTCATTCCTAGGAATACACTATATTCTCTTTATGCTCATATCACAATTATTCACCAAATAACACGCAACGCATAAAATCATGCTATCATTTCCATTGTCACAAAATGTGAACGAAATAAAATAGCTACCAAAACTAAAACTCAATCACAATAAGATGAACACGTATCACGGATTGATATCAAATACTCATATAAGGTCACATAAGCACTTAATTATAACACATATAAATACTTTAGTCAACTCTAACGGTTTGACTAACCTACTTAAGGCACGGTTGTCACAGTATCCCCTTCTTAAGGAAATTTAGTCTTAAAATTTAACTAGTAGGTTCAACAGTACAGTCAGCAAACAATCGGGGATACTTAGTTTTCATATGGTCCTCACGTTCCCACGTGAACTCAGGGCCATGCTCTGAATTCTAACGAACTTTAACGATTGGAATCTTACTACGTTTCAAACTCTTAACCTCACGGTCCATAATTTCTACGGGTTCCTCAACAAAACGAAGGGTTTTATCAATCTTGATCTCGTCTTGTGGCACATGCAGATTTGCATCCGCAAAACACTTCTTCATTTTTGACACATGAAATGTGTTGTGTACGCTACTCAACTCTTCGGGCAATCTTAACCGATAAGCTACAGGGCTAATCCTTTCAAGGATTTCAAATGGTCCTACATACCTTGGTGCCAACTTACCTTTCTTTCCAAAACGTATTACACCTTTCCAAGGCGACACTTTCAGTAACACTCGATCCCCAACCTCAAACTCTAGTGGCTTGCGCCTAATATCCGCATAGCTCTTTTGACGATCTCTCGCCGCTTTGAGCTTTTCCTTTATCAAGACTACCTTATCAGTTGTCTCTTGCACCAATTTCGGTCCAATTAACCTGCTCTCTCTAATTTCAGCCCATAGGACGGGCGACCTACATTTCCTTGCATACAGTGCTTCGAACGGAGCAAATCGAATACTCGAATGGTAACTATTATTATAAGAAAATTCAGCTAACATAGGCGGACATCCCAACTGCCACCAAAGTCAATCACACACGCTCTTAACATATCCTCCAATGTCTAAATTGTATGCTCACTTTGTCCATCCGTCTGAGGATGATAAGCTGTACTCATATCCAATCGCGTCCCTAAGGGTTTCTGTAATGTTTGCCAGAAACATGATGTAAACCGTCCATCTCGATCAGAAATAATCGACACAGGCACTCCATGCCGTGTGACTATCTCATCGATGTACAGCCTTGCCAACTTCTCCATACTGTAATCCTCACGTGTCGCTAGAAAATGAGCCAACTTGGTCAGTCTATTGACTACTACCCATATAGTATCATGCCCACTCTTTGACCTATGTAACTTTGTGATAAAATCCATAGTAATGTTATCCCATTTCCACTCGGGTATTTATGGTTGTTGCAATAAACCCGAAGGCCTTTGATGTTCATCCTTCACTTTCTAACAAGTTAAACATTTGCTAACATACGTAGCGATATCCCTCTTCATACCCGGACACCAATACATATCTCGAAGTTCATGGTACATCTTATCCGCTCCAAGATGCACAGAGTACCTAGTCTTATGAGCTTCGTCCATGATCATAGTTCTCACACCTCCCACTAACGGAACCTATATGCGATCCATAAAGTATAAACTCTCATATTCTTTCCTTTTCATTTGCTGGTCTAAACCGTGTAACCTTTCTGCTAGCATGTTCTCTTGCTTGAACGCTCATTCTAGGCTGGCAATATCATTCTTTTAACTCCAGACTAAATGGTCATATCCATTGCTCGTACACATTTAGGTTTCACTCGCTCTTTTCTACTTAAGGCATCATCTACTACGCTCGCCTTACTTGGATAGTAGCGAATCTCACATTTATAGTCGCTGAATAACTCAATCCACCTCCTTTGACGCATATTCAACTCCTTTAGATCGAATATGTGTTGAAGACTCTTATGATCCGTATAGATGACACTCTTTGTTCTGTACAAGTAATGCCTCCAAGTCTTAAGAGTAAACACTACTGCTCCCAATTATAGGTCGTGTGTTGTATAATTCTTCTCATGGATCTTCAATTGTCGTGATGCATAGGCGATTACCTTGCCTCTTTGTATGAGTATACAACCTAAACCTTGATTCGACGCGTCACAGAAGACTACAAAATCTTCAATTCCATCAGGCAATGACAGTATTGGAGCATTACACAAATTATGCTTCAATTTTTGAAAAGCTTCCTCTTGTTCCACGCCCCACTTATACTTCTGATCCCTCTGTGTCAGTGAAGTAAGGGTTTTAGCAATCTTAGAAAAATTCATGATGAAACGCTGATAGTAACCTGCCAATCCCAGAAATGATCGTATCTCAGATGGCGTCTTAGGAACTTTCCAATTCTTCATTACTTCTATCTTACTAGATTCCACATGAATATCATTGTTGTTAACCACGTATCCAATAAAATGAACTTCTTGTAGCCAGAATTCACACTTGGAAAACTTGGAAAACAACTTCTCTTTCTTTAATAGTTCCAACCCTATCTTCAAATGAAGCTCATGTTCCTCCTTAGACTTTCAGTAGATCACGATATCATCAATAAAAACAATGACAAACTTGTCTAAATACGGCTTGCACACCCGGTTCATCAAGTCCATGAAAACCGTTGGTGCATTGGTTAACCCAAAAGGCATAACCGTAAACTCAAAGTGTCCATACCGCGTCCTAAATGCCGTCTTGGGAATATCTTCTCCATGTACTCTTAACTGATGGTAACCGGAACGAATATCTATCTTAGAGAAATAACGCGAAACTTGTAACTGGTCGAACAAGTCGTTGATCTTGGGGAGATTCTTGGTGGTCAGCTTGTGCAACTCCCGATAGTCTATGCACATTCGAAATGAACCATCCTTCTTTTGAACAACACAGGTGCTCCCCACGGAGAGTGATTTGGTTGAATAAAACGTATATCAACGAATTCTAAGGGTTACGAACTATCGAATAGGGTAGCAAACGAATATCGAATCAAAGGCTAGAAAACATATAAGGGATTTTACATATGCAAATAGATGTGGATAAAATGACATAAGAATCCATAAAAGAATGGATAGAATATCTATACCGATAGGAAACGCAAACAAAAGAGTCAACAAAGCGTACCAAGACAAAAGGAACACATATTGAATAATGATACGTATCAAGATTGATGAATACGAAAGATATGATTCTTATACCAATAATCGACTTTACTCGAAAGAACCAAATAAAGACTGTTTTTTCTTAAATCATTTTAAAATAATAAAGAAAGTCGTTTTAAATATAAAAATCATTTTAAATATATATAAAAAATAAATCTTCTTAAATATAATCTTTATAAAATTCATTTTAAACATGGTTGTCTTAAAAAATTTCTAGAGACAGTTATTTAATGGTGTATCGCATCTTACCATTTTGAATCAATTTAAACATACTTTACATAATAAAAATTAAGTTTATTAACCATTAAAAATAGTTTCGTATCTTATTTGTAAAGACCATTTAAAACATATCTTATTCATAAATATCATTTAAAACATAGTATTAACAGTCAACCTGCATCACATCGTTTTATAAAAATCATTGAAAACATAGTCATCATACAAATAAAGAGACATTCACATAAAAGCGATGTCATAACATATTCATAAAATCATTTCAAAAATAGTTTTCCCCAAACACCATCAAGATATACTTCAAAAGGGTTTTTATAATTCGACATCAATATAAAATATGTTACTCAAACAAAGGACATCGTAATACCAAAAGGGATTGTAAAATACCATAAAGACTCTAACACAATTTTATTGTTTGAAAGCGAAAGAAAGTACTAGGAACAATATAGTCAGAAAAACAGAGAAGCGAACACGCACAAGAGAAATTCATACAAAGATGTTATGAACCAAAAGAAGAACGCAAAGACTCATCTGTACTCACGATCAAAAGAAAAACCATAGAAAACGTCGGTACTAACATGCCACAACATGTTACGAAAACCAAAGGATATATAAAGAACGGAGTAATGATCCGCACTAATATGTTAGGAACAATTAGTGGTTAAAAGAAAATTTTGGTACTCATACGAGTAATCAATACAACGAAAGAACTAATGAAACGTACCAATATCCAAAGAAGTAGATCCGAACAACCAATATTCCTCAAGACGCCAAATAGAAAAGTTAGATCATCCATACCGACATGGTACGAACAAGGAATGCTAAAATGAGGGTTATATATCCGAGCGAATAATCAAGCAGACGAACAAACTCAATAATCGTAATAGTAGCAATAACGGGTATCCAGGGTATCCGCAAGCGATAGATAGAAGGGAAACTTACTAACTTCATAACTATTCATAATACAAATGCACATAATGCAACATCTTACACTACATCTAACAAGTAAACACCGATCAATGCTATCGTGGTCACAAGGCTATGTGTGTGATGCCTTTATAATTATCTTGGCCACCCATAATTATAAGTGCATCCTTTCAATCGTGTACTTACTTCCAAGGCTATACATCTCAATGATAACGCACATATATGCACATATACCACATTGCACATCTTAAACGACTCCAATATAACATAAAAATGATACTACATCCAAGAAATATTTATTTATATAAAGATAAAATCAAAAACGACAGAAAGAAAATGAAGGTCTCGAAGCACCCAAAAATACGTAATATCCAAAAGAAATCATCGATAGCAATGTGTTAATATAAAAGACGGGATAAACTTATGCTAAGCCTCGCTTAGGTTTGACTTTGCTTTCGCAAGAGTCACCCGACTCCGCGGGTCCAGGCCTGCTATGAGCATCCGAGAAGAGATCACTCTTCTAACTACGCTTCCTCCTTCGGTTCCTCGAGAGGCTCCTCCTTATTTGGCTCCTATTCTGACGCTTTTGGTATCGAGTAGCTCATAGGTCGAGATAAAACTCTCAGTAAAACAAGAAGACAAAACGCCTAGATAGCTGATGAAATCAAATAACGTCTATTTTATAGCATCATTTATCCCATGTTATTAACCCATTTTGTATAGTTATTGCAAAGAATTGTTACTTAATCGTTTATATTTGAGAATTGCAGTAATTATGGAGTACTTGGTGAATGTTAGCAAAAGGCACGCATTCTGGAGCTTAAATGAAGATATTTTGAAGATTACTATTCTGAAGACTAATACGCCGTATCCATCAAGGAAGATATGGCATAGTTGTTCCTACACTCGCCAAAGACCACAAAGGAATAAAGCATAATATGTTGTATCTAAAAGACTCAATACGCCGTATTCAAGATATAGTATGTGAATATTCTGGAAGATATCAAACGTGGTCCATACTCAAAGAAATCCCCAATATGCCGTATCCAATGCCTTGGATACACCATATCAAACTGACTTCCAGACCCTATAAATACAAAACTAAAAAACGAGTTTTAAGTGTACTAAATCATATTCTCGATACCTAAACTGTAGGATCGATATTCCTTAATGAAACACTGATATACTGTCAACTATGCGGAATCTAGTTGGCAGTACTAAGAAGAACACACAAAGATTAATCAAACGATTTGTATTATAAACCTTTTGAATCTGCCTAAATTGCAGATCCCTAATACAATACTAATAATTTGTGTTTTTTTAATGTCTTCCTAGAAATCCTTTTATAAACATAAGGATAACCTCTAGTAGATGTACAGTCCTTGTATGACATAA
>BQNB010017126.1:0-70460 GCA_026074375.1 Tanacetum coccineum | reverse complement strand
GGTTGCGTGAGCTCATTTACTTTAGAGATGCAAGTTACGTTGCATAATGAGATAAAGCAAAAATTTCCCTGTAAAAAGGTGATATATATAAAATAGATGGATATTACAGTGCATCTAATTTAATAGATGGGTAATTACATTGATGAAAATTACGGGTTGTTATACTTCGTAACCGAAACGCTGAAGAATCATGGGCGTTACTAGAGGATCTCGCCCTCTATGACAACAAAAGTTGGAACGACCCAAGGGATTTCACTAAGCCGGTCAAGGCAATCGCACTACCTCAAGATGTCCTGAGTACATCCGACCGCCATATAATCGAGCTTGAAAATCAAGTCCAACGCTTGATGGAAGCTTATCTTGCTCTAGGGCTGAGCAAAGTGAACCGAAAACCGACCCGACCTGACAAACCGAGCTGAACCGAGCCGAGCTGAGTCGGACCGAGCTCATTCAATTTGGTTTTCGGTTTTATATAAGTATTTTGGTTTAGTCGGTTTCGGTTCGGTTCGGCTCAAACCCCACATTTAGTCGGTTTGAACTACTAAACCGAACCGAGCCGAACCGAGCTTATTCGGTTTGGTTTCGGTTTATATAGGGTTCATTCGGTTTAGTTCTTAGTTTGCAAAATCCTATTATTCGGTTTCGGGTCAGTTTCGATTTTCTTCGGTTCGAGTCGGTTTCGACCCGATGCTCACCCCTATCTTGCTCTGACACAACCTACTCAAGTGAACAAAATCACTACCTCATGTGAGATCTGCAGTGGTCCCCACGACACTCAGTATTGCATGGAAGATCCTGAACAAGCCTTTGTTGAATAAGCATCCTCGCGTGTCGATGAAGCGGGAGGTAAATGGTATACTTTCAAGCCCGAGCAAAATAATCTTGGTGACACCTATAATCCATCATGGGGAAGTCACCCAAACCTTAGGTGGAGACAACCCCAAAATTCCCAAAATAATTTTTCAAACCCACATAACCGGTTCCAACCCAACGGTTTAATCCTGAACCATTCCTTCAACAACAATCCTCGAAGCTTTAATAATCAATCAAATCTCGAAGGATTGATGTCCAACTTCATGGCATCTTAAGATGCTGGATTGTCTAAGTTTGAAGCCGATTTCAAATAGCAGCAAAGCGAGATGACCAACAAAATCGACACAGTGTTGAAAGCCATCATCGATCGAATAGCAGGAGCACTACCTAGCGACACAGTTAAGAACCCAAAACTGAACGTTAACACTACAACTTCAGTTTTGTTTGCTCGTTCTTACCCAAAAGTAGATCTCTAATGCTCATCACACCCCTCCACTTTAATCAATGCTATCAAAACATGTTCAAGTAACAAATGAACACCACCCCCCTAACCCCCCCCCCCCCCCCCCCCCCCCCCCCCCCCCCTCGTGATAGCATGGTTGGGGAAGAAGAGCGAGAAAGAGAGGGCGACCCCGAAGACACCAACACCATTACATACATTGAAGAACAAAGAGATATGCCACTGCTGGAGCGGAAAGACATAACTGTTGTTGATAATTTAGGGCCTAACAAGGATGATGAGGGAATTGAATGGTTAGATGTTGAAGAACCTCTAGATTTAGTTGACACAACTGAGGAATCAGTTTATGAATTGTTGATTAAGGAAATGCCTAAATGCTTACTTAATTATGACTTTAAGATCAAAAGGGTTACCTAAGAAACCTTAAAATTCCCTGCATGATAGGTCATAAATTCACACCTAATGCATATATTGATGTTGACCTACCCATGAACATCATGTCCTTGGCCTATTATAACTCTATTAGAAAGAATGGATACGAGCATAAGAGAAGAAATTTCATAGGAGGAAGGGACATGCACGTATTTTTAGGAAATATGAGCTACGTCATAGATTTCACCATTTTGGAAAATATTGAGACTAACATCGACCCTAGCTTGTCCCATGTGATCTTTGGACGACCCTTCATTGAAATTGTCTGCCTAGCTATAAATAGGAAACACGGGTTAATGACTTTCACAGACGGAACTAAAGAGATCACCTTTAAAACGCCATATAAGGACTAAGAGAGGAGCGAATTGTCTATCGAATGTCATGATTTATTGTCATCTAGAGTAATACTCAGTGAAGATGACTATGATAGAGGATGTAGGAAGCCATCCGACTTAGAAGAAGGGTTTTATAATGACACCATTAAGCTTGGACCCGAATACGTGACTGGAATAGATGATGAAGGAGAAGTCACGTAAGAGCGTGTGACTTTGAGTCTAGCTACAAGACTCGTAAATAAAGAAAAGCGCTTTTTGGGAGGCAACCCAATATTTACTTCTCCCGCATATTAGGAGTGTCTTGTGTTTTAATTCTTTATTGTTTGTTTTATTATGTTTGAATGAATTTTGTAATCATGCTTTGTTTGTTTATAACTTTGTCTTATTTGCAATCAAAGGTATTTTGCAACAAAATAAGTGTAGGGGAATATATCCAGTTTTTAAGAACCAAATTCAAACATTTAAAATAAATTGTTTAGATTAATTCGCATCAGTTTAAGTTCATATGATTTTGATGATTAATGCTATGGTTTTTATGCAGTGCTTCTTCAGATTTAACTCTTAAAAATTACGTGCAGGAAACTTTCTCATTTAAAAACGAAGAATATTTTTCACAAACGCTAGGAGACGCGCCGGGACTAACACTCGAGGTTTGTGCGTCTCCTTGGAATGTAAAATTTTGAATTTTTTTATAGTATTTCTGAAAAATAAAATGTGCAATGTTTAAAATTTGTAATTTTGTTGTAAACCTGCATAAACCTATGATTTAAACTGTCTGTATTTCCTCCTTCTTGGTTGTAAGTTGCTTGACTTCCTTTGTCTTTCTAATCCCTTGACTCATTTCATTAGTCTGAGGATCTCCATAGTTTGAGAATCCTTCTCGTTCTCCAAGATAAGCACCTGTTTTGACAATTTTGTACACATAGTCATCAATTCTTGTAGTTTCAGTCTACCCTCATCACTTCCATATGTGTAACCTCCTGAGAGAGGTAAATCATGGGGTGTGATTGGTACATTAGCCGTCAATTCAATTTGATGTTCCATCCTGCCCTTCCTACTTCCTAATGTGTGACCTTATGAGAGAGGTGGTTCATTGGGCTTTTCAAGCACTCTTTCAGACCTAGTCTGAGCAGGAGTACCCCTCATGGTTTCTTAGCTCTTGGGACTGCCACTTGTATCTATTCCCTAAGGAATGTCAACATTAGGCATTGTTGTGATTTGGGTCCTAATTATGTTATCACTGTCCTGTGCGCATATAAGCTAGCATACAGTATTGATGCCTGTTATCACTGTCACCCCATCTTATGGATAGCATCATTGCTCCAAGTCTTGAGGATACATAGTTGAGGTAACTTTAGTGTCCTTTGTGGTTTTTCTACGTGTTTGAGTCTTTCTTTTTCTTTGATATGTAGTTGGAGATGGGAGTAGTTGCTCAATGTAAGCTTCAGTTTGAGGTTTATGAAAAATTTGGTTGTGAAGGTGGGGGTGTGGGTTGGGTTCAGGGGGTGTTGCTGAACCTTTCACACCTTGGTGCTTGGTTTTGCCACCAACAAGTATACAAATAGTAAGCAAGCGTATTAATATTTGCATGGCGGTTATATTATTAGATAACATTATTAACTTTTGCTCCAATAACTTATACAATATAATGCCTCTAGGTCATCACAAGACCACTAGAAATAACTAAGATAGACATGTTAGATTTTCATGAGGATCCATTTCTAGGCATAGCCTATGAATAGATGTTTAAGATAATAATTAACCTCAAAACAAATACTAGTATAAATTTGAGATATCATATTATGCTTCAATTTCTCTAAAGGCTTCTCCAAACCATGGTCAAGCATCATCCACCACATGACAATACTAAGCAGTACTAACCAAGCCTAGCAGTATAAACTTTTTGTATCAGCAGTACAAAGTTTCTTCAATTAGAGAAAGCTAAGCCAGCAGTATTAAGTAAATGTTCATCATGTTTACCTTCCAATGCTATTCAAATTAGTATTATGTATAATCTATGGTTTCATACACCATTATACCTCCCCTGAGAACATGTGCTACAGATTAAGCATACAAATGCTTGCCACTAGAAAATTAAATCTACTCACATCAAAAGCTTTAGTGAGCAAATCAGCTACATTATTATCACGTGGTGTATCTTGACCATTTCTATCAATCTCTTCTCCTTGAGTCTCTAATGAAATGATGTCCGCATCTCTATATCTTTGTTTTATGAATGGTAGACAGGATTCTTGACAACACAAATGGCACTCTCATTATCAACATGAATCTTTATCTGCATAAAATTATATCCATAATCTAACATCTAATTTTGGATCTAAAGCACTTGACCACAGCAGTGAGAAGCAACAATATATTCAGCTTCAGTAGTTGAATTAGCCACTACAGTATGCTTTTTACATTGCCAAGAGATTAACCTTGAACTAAGAAATTGACAACCTCATGTTGTGGATTTTCGGTCCAAACTGGCACCTGCATAGTCACTATCTGAACAAGCTTCCAATCATAAAAGGGAGAGGTCCTTAGGATACCAAAGGCCCATTGGGTGTTGTACTTTAGGATCCTAAAGATCCTTTTTTACGCTTTCATGTTGGAAACTTTTGGTTGAACTTGAAATCTTAAGCATGCATAAACTGAGAACATAATATCTGTTCTAGAGGATGTAAGATACATCAATGACCCAATCATTGACTTGTATAAATGGATATCAACATCCTCACCATCTTCATCTTTTGTCAAAGCCTTGTTGGTTTCCATAGGAGTACTGGTTGTCCTTATACTAGAAAAACCAAATTTCTTCAGATTTTACCAACATACTTATCCTGACTAATGCAGATCCAGCTCTTTCTGCTTGACTGTAAACCGCAAGAAGAAAGTGTGCTCTCCCATTGAACTCATTTGAACCTGTTTTGTCATTATTTGCTCAAAAATCTGCACACAAGGGACTTTTAGTGAAACCAACGGATGATGTCAATCTAATATACTTGTACCAGTTGAATATCACCTTGACTCTCTTTTATGAAACAAAGTTTGTCAATTGTCCTTAAAAGAATCTATTGTCTATCAGATAAGGTAGAAGAGTCTCATACCAAGCTCAAGGAGTTTAGTGTAGCCTATATAGGGCTTTCTCCACCTTGTAAACTTTTTTTGGAAATTTTGGATCCACTAAAAAACCTGAAGGTTGGCTAACATATACCTCCTCTTCAATATGTACCATAGAGAAAGGCACTTTAAACATCCATCTAATACACAACAAAATTCATGAATGATGCATAGGCCAAAAATAACCTGATTGCTTTAAATTGGCAACAGGAGCAAATATCTCATCATAATCAATGCCTTCTTCTTGTTTGTATCCTTGTGCTACTAGCCTAGCTTTGTTTCTGGCTACTATACCCCTTTCATCTTTCTTATTTCTATACACCCACTTTGTATATAGGCTTTCTTGCCATAGGTAGGTTAACTAATTTCCAAACCTTCTGGTTTTCACTGTAAAGCAGCTCTTCTTGCATTGCTTCAACCCCGCTTTCATCATCAAGGGCTTGAGCTATCTTTGTGAGTTCTTACTGAGAGAGGAAACAGGCAAATAAGCAGTTTTGGAAATCTTTATGATTTGTCCTTTTCTGTTTTTGGATGTAGCTTATCATAGCATGTTCTCCAGAATTCTTCTTTGACATGCCCCGTGTTTGTACTGCTGATCTTGGATCTCCTATATTTGATTCTTTAGGATGTAATAGAGTGTTCTTCTAGTTGTGGGGAATAGATGTCAATAGTTGAAGGTTCATGTTGTTGAAATCAGCCTCTGCACCCATAACTTGATCAGCAAAAGGAGAATTGTAAGTGTCCAAATCTTCATCATCAAATAAGCACTGACAAAAAATGCCTAGTATTTTGACTTTCTGCAGTATCCTCCAAACAGCATGAGAGGATCATCTGGAAGATCTGGACATTAGAGGAAAAGGATCTACCAAGGCGATAACAAATGATGGTCAGCATCATTTGAAGTTCCTGGTGCCTAGGAGCATTAAACTGGTGATGCTAACAATATTAAGCGGTTAGTTCTGCTGGCTTTAGATGCTTCCCTTAAAGAAGCTCCCTATTGCATTGTGCTTTAAACTCTTTTCTAACAGCATCTGATTGCTCTGAAGCCTCCTTCTCTTGATCCATCATCTTATCAAGAACATTCTTTAAGGCTTGTTCATTCTCACTTGGGGTTTTTGTATCAGAGATTCACAAGCAGTATCATAGCTTGTATCAATTTTCATTCTGAGCTCTTGCAGCTTAAAGAGATAGAAGACCATAATGGGAACATAATATATTGTTGAGTAGACACATTCTTTTCTTCAGATTGTCCAGCATCAACACTTTGCTTCAAACCTGTATTACCATTAGCTTCTTGTGGACCTGCATTTTTGTTAGTTTGATTCCCTATAGTAACTGGTTAATAAAGCTAGTTGGGTCCTTGTCCTGCAACATTTGGTTTATTTTCAAGAAAGTTTACATACAGATTCTCTTATACTTTTCTAGTTTGAGAATTAAATACTCTGAAAGCTTTGCTATTTACAGAGTACCCCACTAAAACCCTTCTTTAGCCTTCCTATCAAATTTGCCTAAGGGGTCTAGGGTATTTAGGATAGTATCAGGACATCCAAAAGGTCTCATGAAACTTATGCTTGGTGATCTGCCAATTATAAGTTCATAGGGTATCTTGTTATGAGGCTTGGTCACTAAAAACCTATTCAGAACATAACAAGCAGTATTAACTGCTTCAGCCTAAAAGACTGTAGGTAGAAGTAAGTCTGCTAGCATAGTCCTAGCTGCCTCAATTAGAGTCCTATTCTTTCTCTCAGTAACTCCATTTTGTTGTGGAGTTCTGACAATACTAAATTCCCTTTTTATCCACAGAATTCATTCATTTCCTTGTTTTTGAATTCTGTCCCATTATCACACCTGATTACTTTAACCTTATAGTTTAATTGGCTTTCTATTTCTGTCATGATCAATCTGCTCTAGGTCTTCATCATCTAGTTGTGGACTATTTGACTGATTAGCAAAGAATGAGAACATTAGATCATCAGTATATGATGATGAAGAGGCTTGTCCCTGAGAATTATGGCCTGATGCAGTAGAAACACCATTAGCAGTATTAACTTCATTCTAGTGTCTTCTGCAGAGAGAAAGGCCACATTCTGAGAGTTTGAAGATGATCCAGAGGAACCTTTGATATTAGCTTCAAACACTTTTAGGTTATTGTATAGATCATCAATATCCAAATCATCTATACCATCTTTGTTCCTCATAATCAAGGCTATATTGTTCCATGATGAAGGTAGAGCTCTTAAAAATTTCTGATTTGCATCTTCATTAGGAACAGCTTGCACCTGAATTCTAGAAGGCTGATAAGTTTTGAAACCTATCATAAGCTTTTATCTAAGCCTTTGTGTAAGATACATAAAGTTTTCAAATTGTTGCTTCAAAACATTCTTCTGCATCTTCTTAGGATTCAACATTGCCACTAAATCTACTCTTGATAGAGCCTTACAGAGACTTTGCATCCTTTATTCCATGAAACCTCAGTTGATACTCATCAGGAATAGCCAAAAGCTAAATGCTTTTAGCTTTTCTTTCTCTTTGTCTTTGTAATAGTACTTGAGCAGTCTTTGGAGGTACTTCAGTTTCAACACCATTTTCATCAGTTGTTACTTGTATAGGACCATCACCATTCAAGATCACTTGCCACAAACTATAATCTGTGTTAGTGAGATACTGCTCCTATTCCTTATGCTCTATAGGGATTATTCACCCCTTCTTGCGGATAGGAAGTTTTTACAAGTAGTCACCATTGGAGAGATTCTATGGTGTATTTGTGTTGCAGGTTCTTCACAATCATTGTGAATTTTAGAAGAGAGTGTATTTATAAACCCCCCATGATGTATTATATCTTTAAGAAATAGCAGGGCAAAAGTGTACAAAAAAATGTATATAAAAAAAAGTATATAAAAAAATTTATATAAAAAAAAGAGTGAAAAAAATGTATGGGATGCCATTTGCTTATGTCTATGTTTATATTATGATGTAGTGAAAAAAAGAGATACCAAATTGTATCTGTTGAGTCCAATGAATACTAGAAACAATCTTTCAACTATCGTTGATTCAAACGAATACCGATAATTAGGCAAACTCCAACAATCGTTAATTCAAACGAATACCGATTATTAAGAGAATCTTAGCAATCAGCCAAGAACAAAGCAAAACTTTTATTATTAAAACTCAAAGATATATCCCAATACAATGAAAAGACCCTATATTTATAGGACAAATAAAATCAACCTAAAAAGATTGAATATTACTTTTCTATTTCTAAACACATAATTGATTAAGAATATAGTTTTCTAATCAAAGTTTATTGTCAAACAAGAAACTTAAATAATAAAGAAAGTAAATAATTTAACTTTTGACTAAAAGTCAATGTCTCTATATATGAAGGCACAACTGCATCATTCTCCCCCACTTGAAAAAAACTCGTCCTCGAGTTTGCCTCACTCGTCCCTTGTACTCGTAGCATCCAAATTTATATCCCTTGCACCAAATTCCCTTTCTTTATAATGACTCGACCTCGAACCTTGATCATCTTAAAACCAAACTTATCGACCATGGGTGCAACTTTCAAATACTATTCTTGATATTTTTTACCAATCAAAAATTTGAACGAACTTTTGCTAACCTTGATAAGAATACCTTTTTCAAACGACATCAACTCGTATGATTTTGTATTGATGTCTTCCTCAAAATCAACATCTTAAAACCGAACTTATCTAATGAACTTTTGCTTACCTTGATAAGAATACTTCATATACAGAGATATTGACTTTTAGTCAAAAGTTAAATTATTTACTTTCTTTATTTATTTAAGTTTCTTGTTTGACAATAAACTTTGATTATGAAACTATATTCTAAATCAATTATGTGTTTAGAAATAGAAAAGTAATATTCAATATTTTTAGTTTGATTTTATTTGTCTTGTAAATATAGGGTCTTTTCATTATATTGGGATATATCTTTGAGTTTTAATAATAAAAGCTTTACTTTGTTCTTGGCTGTTTGCTAAGATTCTCTTAATAATCGGTATTCGTTTGAATCAACGATTGTTAGAGTTTGCCTAATTATCGGTATTCGTTTGAATCAACTATAGTTGGAAGATTGTTTCTGGTATTCATTGGAATCAACAGATCCAATTTGGTATCTCTTTTTTCAAGTGGGGGAGAATGATGCAGTTGTGCCTTCATATGCAGAGTCATTGACTTTTAGTCAAAAGTTAAATTATTTACTTTATTTATTTATTTAAGTTTCTTGTTTGACAATAAACTTTGATTAGGAAACTATATTCTTAATCAATTATGTGTTTAGAAATAGGAAAGTAATATTCAATCTTTTTAGGTTGATTCTACTTGTTCTATAAATATACGGTCTTTTTCTTTGTATTAATGAGTTATCATTTTTAATAAAAATAAATCATTGGCCGTTGTTTGCCAAGAATTTTTACCCTATTAATCGGTATTCAATCGAATTAACTATTGTTGGAAGAATTGTTTCTGGTATTCGTAGAATCAACAGATCCAATTATTTATCTCTTTATTTTTAACTAAAAGTCAATGTCTCTGTATATGAAGGCATAACTGCATCATATTAGAGTCAAGAAAGAAAAAGAAAGAGATTGGTGTAGAGTTTTGTAGAGTTTGTATATTTTGTCCGAGTCTTTGGCTTAGCAACCAAACCAACGTGTATTCGTATAAATAATTAGCTAACCCTTCAACTCCAATTTCACCCAAAGTCAACACCCAAATATATCCCATCCGTTTCCGTTTCCGTTTCTGTTAATGTTATCTTATACCTACACCCCACAACCCCTTAAAAAGACCTCTTTGACAGTAATGAATAATGCTTGCGCCTAGCAGTAGAGGTTTGATCATTTACCAAGCCTATGGTAGTTTATATGCTATAACAGGTAATGAGTGTTGATTTTCTGTTTTCCCATTATGTTATAATTTATTATACACCCGAGTGAAAGAGAGAATCCTAAACACTTAAGTGAGGTGCTAGTATAAACTTTTCATGCTTTTAATTACGAGGTCTAGAAGGTTGTGTTGTAAAATACTTTTAAAGAGTAGGTTAAATGACCCTAATACTGCTATTGTCTAGGTAGAACAGCCCATTTGCTTGAGGACAAGCAAATCCCAAGTGTAAGGGTATTTGATGAGGTGTCATTTTATACACCATTTTGGGTTCATTTAACCTCATAAATCATGCAAAAATGCTTAGATTATGTGCTTAATCGTTTGTTTTCAGGTTTTTAGCACTTGGATGGATTTTGGAGGAAATACACGTGACTTGGGCTCATTTGGAGAAGAAATGGACAAGATTACGGACCTACACCAAATCGCTTGAAGATTTATGCATACAATGGCTGGAGACGGCGTTGTAGGCATAAAGCGACGCCGTCGTGATCTATATAGTGACGACGTTAGGAATTTCGTGACGGTGTCAAGACGTGGCCGACTTAAAGAGGATCTAGAATCATCTATGTGGCGACGGCATCAGGATTTCTAAGTGACACCGTCGCGTCGATATCTCTATAAATATAAAACAGTTTTTAGGGTTTTAAGTGTGTAACTTTGTATAAACCTAGAGAGACGAACCCTAGTCATTCTAGCAGCTTTATAGGTCGTTTTAGGGCCTCAAAACCCTATTGTACTACCTTGAATCCATGTTTTGATCAAGTAAGGTTATTTATCATTAATCATTCAATATGTCTATGTGTTGTTTGATTGATTTATCTTCTTGCTTTCTTTATAACATGCTAGGCTAAACCCTCCTTTGTATTTATCTATGATTGGATAAAACTTAGGTTGTAGATCCTTTTGATGTTGTTTCTTATTGATGAATGTGCGCGTTAGGCTTTAGAAAACTAGCTTTTGTCTGTATCACTGTTGATATGTCTAGGGAAATGCGAGTAGTGTAGAAAGGATACCATCGGTAACAGTCTTCATACTACCTTACCCCTAATATGGTTGATCCCTCTTAAGTTATTTCACATGAATTTAATATACTCTTAGGGGCCTTGTAATAGTTTTCATACTACCCTACTTGTGCGTTGCCCTAGCAGAATATTAAATAGACGGCAGGTTCGTGTAAACCGTTCATGACCTAGGAAATACTTACACAGATCAACACAAGTGTGACAAGACAACGGATCTAAAAGAAGCAATCTAAGGAGTAGTGCATGATTAGGTAAATACAATTGTTTACCATAAAGTTATCACCAGTAGATTAAATTATAATTAATTTAGTTATTAGTTAATCAAACCATAGATTTACCTGCTTTCTTAAAAATATAAAAATACAAAAAGAATCTTCTCTCAACCCCTAGAATTTTGTTAGACCATGATCAAGCCTTCCTAACCTATTCCCCTAGATAACGATAACAACCCACGACTCTTGCATATACTACACTACAACGATTAGGTACATTGCCTAGGGAGTTGTAAAACTTCGTGCTGAAGTCCTTACGACACCCGCATTAGGTCCCCGTCTGCTGCAAAGTCAAGGTCCATTCAGGTATAGTCGTTAACATGATCATAAAAGAATGGAGTAAGGGACAATAAATCGAGGCCATGATGAGGGAGTCTTTGGGTTAAGTTTTTGAAACGAGTCCACGCATCGTAGATAGATTCATCTTGATGTTGTTGAAACATCAAGGTATATCTTTGGAATGAGAAGGTTGTGTTTCCTGGTGGGTTTGAAAGGGTGAGGTAGGTGGTCTTTCATACATCATGATGGTGAACGAAAGAGTTACAAACAAAAGGCACAAAGAAAATATAGACTACAAGAAAGCTAATTTACTAAAATTTAAATCTCACTTGATAGGAGTCAAGTGAGTAGACCTAAGCTAAACAATGATCGAAACCTAACTAATCCCCACGTAGCGACGCCAAAAACTTAATGCGGTCGTCGTTAGACTTCAACAAGAAGTTTTACAACTCCCTAGGCAGTGCACCTAACCGTTGTAGTGTAGTAAGGCAAGACTCGGGGGGTTGTTATCGTTCTCTAGGGGAATAGGTTGGGAAGGCTCGATCAAGATCTAACAGAGGTCTACGGGGTTGAGACAAGATTCTTTTTGTATTTTTTATAGAAAGCATGTAAAATCATATGTTTGAGAGGTTGGTTTGTTTTTTTCTAATTAAACTAATAATAATAAAATAAATCTAAACTACTTTGGTGATAACTATATGATAAACAAACATATTTACTTAATCATGCATTACTCCTCATATTGCTTCTCCTAATCCTGTTGCTTTGTCACACTTGTGATGATCTGTGTAAGTATTTCCTAAGTTATGAACGAATTACACGAACCCGTCGTCTACGTAATATTCCGTTAAGGCAACGCGCAAGTAAGGTAGTATGAAGACTATTACAAGGCCCCTAAGAGTATAATAAATACATTTGAAATATCTTAAGAGGGATCAACCATATTAAGGGTAAGGTATTATGAAGATTGTTACTGATGGTATCCTTTCTACACACTCGCGTTTCCCTAGACGTCTATGCCAATTTAATATCTTATGGCTAGTTTTCTAAAGCCTAACGCGCACATCCATTACAAGAAGCAACATTAAAAGGATCTACAATCTAAGTTTCATGCAATCATTAGTAAATACTAACGGATCTAGCCTAGCATGTTAAGCACAAGAGAAGAACAAGAATTAATCAAACAACACATAGACATATTGAAAGATTAAATGGATCGATGAACTTCACTTGATTAAAACATGGATTAAAGACTGTTACAATAGGGTTTTGAGGCCCTAAAGATGGCCTAAAAATCTGCCATACTCGAATATAAAAGTTAGGGTTCATCTCCCAAAAGTGACACACTTAAAACCCTAAAATCGCTTTTGTATATATAGGAAAAGCGGCATGACGGTGTCGTGTTGAAGCCCTGACAGCGTTGCCACATCGAAGATTCTAGGTCTACTTTGAGTCGGCTACGTTCTGACGTCATTGCCAAATCCGTAACGCCGTCAATATGAAAATCCTGACGCCGTCACTTAGTAATTGTGACGCCGTCTCTACGCACTGTATGCTTTTCTTCAAGATAGTTGGTGTAGAGTCGTAGTCTTGTCTGTTTCTTCTCTAATTGAGCCCAAGTCACGTGTATTTCCTCCAAATGCCATCCAAATGCTACAAACACAAAAACAAACGATTAAGCACATAATTTGGGCATATTTACATGATTTAGGGGGTTAAATGACCTCGAAAAAGTGTATTAAATCACACCTCATCTACGTGGAAATCAAGCAAATAAAGGATCTCAAGGCTAGTTACAGCGTAACCACCCCCACAGGAGTTACGCCGTAACCAAGATTAAAGAAGGAATGAGTTACATCGTAACCATAACGTTACCATTACGCCGTAACATACCAGGTTGAAGAAGGATGACTTATCATAGTCATAGTTACGGTGTAACATAGACACTTTAGTTACGCCATAACATAAATTAAGCCTGCATAATGGAAGTCCACATCAGCATGGTTACAACGTAACACATACTTAACAGTTACGCCATAACAAAATCGAAACTTATGAATAAAGCCCTCATTCGGCACATTCGACATCAACCCTTTCACCGTAGTATCAAGGGGCAAACCAAGCTTCTAGATGTCGAAGAATTCACCAGAAGTCCAAAGGAGAAGTCACTTCACTTAATTTTGTATTTAATCATTCATAAACGCATAATGTAAAACTAATGATGATTCAATCCATGATTCCTTTCATTTACTCTTTCTGCATTGTTACCACGAGCGGCTAATCAATTCTAGTGTTGGTCTAGTTATAAATTTACAATTGTTATGTTGAATGTTTCCTGTTTAATTATCGCTTTATTAGATATCCTTATAGTCTGTCATTGATCCCTGAGTTTTGGTAGTGTTGAGGGTGGTTTAGATCCTGTTAGTTCTGTTATTAGGCAGACTTGTTGAACATGGGGTTAACAGGGTACTAAGGTAGGTTGGCATTTATCCCTAGTGTAGGAATTAATCAATTTATTGCCTCTATCACATTAAATACTTAAGAAGCGTAAGAACTCTTTCAGAGAGGGTTAATAATCTATCTAGGTTATAGACAGGTCTATAGGGTAGTTGGGGGTTTAATCACTACAACTTAGATGCCCTACCTCAGTGACTTACAGAGGATTCAGGATCGCAAAAAGTATAGGGCAGACCTCAAATGCCAATTCGGGTATGTTGATATTAGAACTACTAATAAAATGATACTTAGACATTGCACAAAAAATACACTTCATAACATTAGTAATGAAATAACTAGGGTAGCACACCTTTCTCCCTGATCACTTCTATCTCATTTACTTTTTGTAATTTATTTTCTTGTTAAGATTTCAAATCAATTCAAAACCATTTTTTATTCGTGACATAATCAAATTAAAACTAATACAACTTAGCTCTTGGGACGACCTCAGATTTACTAAACCTGCACTACACACGACCGGGTTCTCTGCCCGTTAGTGTGTGTAGACATCGGTAGACGAGTTTTATAAATTTAAAACTTGTAAAATTATTTAAAACAAATAACGCATCAAGTTTTTGGCGCCTTTGCTGGGGAGCTAAAAATTAGATATAGATTGATTTCTTGTATTTATTTATTTTATTCCAGTACTAATTTCTATTAGTCTTTCAGGAAACATAATGGCTGAGGGAGAGATCGATAACCTCACCATGTTGAAATACTTGGCATTGACTCAAGGGAACCAGGCATCGGGCTTGGTTAAACCCGAAATTGCAGGCAACGTGAACTTCAAAATCAAGAGCCAATTCATGCGAGAATTGCGGGAACACACCTTTCAGCATGTTTAATTTTCCAAGAGTAACACATGATGCAGTTATGCTACGCGTTTCCCTATCACACTCACTGAAGCCGCTAAAAGGTGGGTGGACAAATTATCCCTAGGAACTGTCGATTCCTGGGATCTCCTTAAAAAACCTTTATCTAAAGGTACTGTGCACCATCCAAGACCGCTAAGACAGCTTTGAAGAAATTCCGCACTTCACTCTTCAAAGTCAGTAACGGTGAGGAAACAATATACCGCGGATGGAAAAGGTACAAATGACCTGCTAACAAACTTCCAAACTTCATGACATCAATAGCCATTAGAAGGTAAACATCTTCTACGCAGGGACCAATTCCGGGCATGACATCTGCCCAAGCATTTACAGCAATCCAGAAGATGGCTACCACATCTCAAAATGGCAACGACAGTTTTCATTCTCTCAGGAATATAGATTGCATTAGTACACACGGGGAATCCGCTGCCAGTGTAAAGTTAAGCTTGATAGCTTGGGCTGAGACATGAAAAATATTAAGAAAAATGTACATGCTATTCAAGTAGGTTGCAAACTTTGCGGAGGAGCTCATCTCGACAAAGAGTGTCCTCTGAACGAAGAAGTTAAGAGTGTTGAAGAGGTTAAGTATGGCGAGTTTCTTCCCCTTTCAACAATGGAGCTATATATCGTATGGGCCCGACTGGATACTACACACGCATTAACAATCGCCTATAATTTGGAGAAAAAGGCCAAGCTTGGAGGAGCTTATGAGCAAACACTTAGAGGAGTCAACAAGGAGAAGGGCTGAGATGGAAGAATGGGTAAAGAAACTCCAGGAGAACGTGGAGATTAACACACAAACTAAAGTGCCTCTCTTAAAAATATTGAAACCCAAATTGAGCAGCTAATAAAGGAGTTTTAGGCGAAAACTGCTACTGAAGTACCCAATTTATCGGTTGGCCAATGCAAGGCAGTTTACGCCAATGATGGGGCACTAATCGACAATAAATCTTCTAATGAAACTAACGAAGTGTCTTTCATTGCCAATAATAAAGCACAGGAGGCTCAGGAAGAAGATGATGTTCCAACAAAAGTCTTGCCGTGCCAACTACCACTGAAAGAGCTGAACCCAAGAAGTTTTACTCTTCCTTGTACTATTCGAAGTTTAAATTTTTATGTTATGGCAGACTTAGGTGCAAGCGTTAATGTCATACCTAGATCTATGTTTGAACATATAAAACTATCTAACCTTAATAAAACCGCCATGCTAGTTGAAATGGATGATATGACGAAGAGGGCCCCTATAGGAATAGTAGAGAACGTCCTTGTTGGGATTAAAAGCCTTCTTGAAGTTACTGCGTAGTTGCTAGATTTATGTTACATACTTACTGCTGCTAAGCATAGAAATTAGTGCTATTAGTAGAGCTTAATAAAAATATGCAAGACTGCTATTTTACTGACTGTTAGTGTAAGTGACTACTACTACTGCAGTGTATATTACTATTGCTATTACTATTGCTAGTAATGTTTAATACTACTAGAGTAAAGATAGTAACTGATGGTGTTACTTAGTAACTACTTAAGCTGGTGCGAAATTAAAGAAACTTTCCTAAAGCATTAATGTTCTTGTCCATAGTTAGTGCTGCTGGTAAAAAAGTTACTACTGTTTGTAGAAAGTTAATGCTGCTTGTTAAAAGTTACAACTGCAGAATGATTACAACTTTGCTGAAAGGAAAAATACTGCTCAGATAACAGAATAAAGATTGCATATGTTATATGGTTTTTAGAGTATATTTTTTCGTAAAAGATATGTATAAGATATATGTTTAGAAGATCATGATAACTTAGGAAATATTTACATCCCATTAGGACTCTTGGTGTTAAAAAGGATGTCCCTAGGGTATAGAGTTCTATGTATAAAAAACGAGTCATTTATAGAATTGTCATAGCTTTAAGATTTTGTAACCCTAATACTAGTTAGAGTATTCGTATTAATATATTGAAGCTTTTGTTTGTTAATTTGTGTGTTCATTAGAATTACTGTTTCATTAAAGAATTCTTCATATATTAAAGATTAGATTCTGCATAATCTTTAGTATTATCAAACAAAGTTTCTATCATAGTTGTGTAGGATTTATCTTGCATAACTAAACCTTACACAAGCTAAGGAATTCAAAATCCATGGAAGTGGGATCAACAACTGGTATCAAAGCTTGTTTCTTTGATACCAAAAGATCTATTGATGCAGAAAACCGACCTTTACCATGTGCAATGTTCACAAGATAAAGAGTATGTTTTTGATAAATAATCTTTGAAGGTATGCATAGTTTATTGAAAGTGAAGTTGCTGGTAAAGATGTGAATTTAAGTGTCGATGAAGTTACATTAGCTCAAGCACCTGCAGCTTTGAAAAGTGCAAAAGTTCAAGAAAAAGGAGATGTTATTAAAGAGCTAACTGTACCAGTTAGTGCTGCTTCAACAAAGGTTAGTACGCTTCTAAAGCCAACACTGCTGCTGACAATAAATTACAGCTGTTAGCTCAAGACCCAGAGCAAAAAGGATTTGTTTTTTCATGACCAATTCATGCAAGAACTACGGGAAGACACCTTTTTCGGGAACAAAAATGACGATGCTCACAAACATATAGAGCCGATTCTAGACATCGTCAGCTTGTTCAACATTCCATGAGTAACACACGATGCAATTATACGCATTCCCTATCACACTCACTGAAGCCGCTAAAAGGTGGGTGGACAAATTATCCCTAGGAACTGTCGATTCCTGGGATCTCCTTAAAAAACCTTTATCTAAAGGTACTGTGCACCATCCAAGACCGCTAAGCAGCTTGAAGAAATCCGCAACTTCAAGCAGGAAGGTGATGAAACATTATACCAGGATTGGGAAAGGTACAATGACCTGCTATAAAAATGCCTAACTCATGACATCAATAGCCATTAGAAGGTAAACATCTTCTACGCAGGGGCCAATTCCGGGCATGACATCTGCCCAAGCATTTACAGCAATCCAGAAGATGGCTGACCACTCTCAAAAGTGGCACGACAGTTCATCTAGCTGGAATATAGATAGCAGTAGTAACACTGGGGGAATCGCTGCCATTGTAAGTAAGCTTGATAGCTTGGGCTGAGACATGAAAAATATTAAGAAAAATGTACATGCTATTCAAGTAGGTTGCAAACTTTGCGGAGGAGCTCATCTCGACAAAGAGTGTCCTTTGAACGAAGAAGTTAAGAGTGTTGAAGAGGTTAAGTATGGCGAGTTTCTTCCCCTTTCAACAATGGAGCTATATATCGTATGGGCCCGCCTGGATACTACACACGCATTAACAATCTCCCACCATTTGGAGAAAAAAGGCCAAGCTTAGAGGAGCTTATGAGCAAACACTTAGAGGAGTCAATAAGGAGAAGGGCTGAGATGGAAGAATGGGTAAAGAAACTCCAGGAGAACGTGGAGATTAACACACAAACTAAAGTGCCTCTCTTAAAAATATTGAAACCCAAATTGAGCAGCTAACAAAGGAGTTTTAGGCGAAAACTGCTACTGAAGTACCCAATTTATCGGTTGGCCAATGCAAGGCAGTTTACGCCAATGATGGGGCACTAATCGACAATAAATCTTCTAATGAAACTAACGAAGTGTCTTTCATTGCCAATAATAAAGCACAGGAGGCTCAGGAAGAAGATGATGTTCCAACAAAAGTCTTGCCGTGCCAACTACCACTGAAAGAGCTGAACCCAAGAAGTTTTACTCTTCCTTGTACTATTCGAAGTTTAAATTTTTATGTTATGGCAGACTTAGGTGCAAGCGTTAATGTCATACCTAGATCTATGTTTGAACATATAAAACTATCTAACCTTAATAAAACCGCCATGCTAGTTGAAATGGATGATATGACGAAGAGGGCCCCTATAGGAATAGTAGAGAACGTCCTTGTTGGGATTAAAAGCCTTCTTGAAGTTACTGCTGCTAAGGGTTGTGTTACTGCTGCTAAGCATAAATTAGTGCTATTAGTAATCTTAATGAAAAATATGCTAAGACTGCTAGTTACTACTGTTAGTGTAAGTTACTACTGCTAGTGTATATTACTATTGCTAGTTACTATTGCTAGTAATGTTAATACTACTAGAGTAAAGATAGTACTGATGGTGTAACTTAGTACTGCTGGTGAAGATTAAAGAAAACTTTCTAAGCAGTTAATGTTGCTTGTACATAGTTAGTGCTGCTGGTAAAAAAGTTACTACTGTTGGTGTTGAAAGTTAATGCTGCTGGTATAAAAGTTACAACTGCTGAATGATTACAACTGCTGAAAGGATAAAGACTGCTCAGATAAAAGATAAAGATTGCTTATGTGATATGTATGAGATATTTTTGTAAAAGATATGTATAAGTTATTTGTTTAGAAGATCATGATAACTTAGGAAAATATTATAATCCCATTAGGACTCCTTGGTGTATAAAAGGAGGTCCTAGGGTATAGAGTTCTATGTATAAAAAATGAGTCATTCATAGAATTGTCATAGCTTCAAGGTTTTGTAACCCTAATACTAGTTAGAGTATTCATATTAATATATTGAAGCTTTTGTTTGTTAATATGTGTGTTCATTAGAATTACTGTTTAATTGAAGAATTCTTCTTATATTAAAGATTAGATTCTGCATAATCTTTAGTATTATCAAACAAAGTTTCTATCATAGTTGTGTAGGATTTATCTTGCATAACTAAACCTTACACAAGCTAAGGAATTCAAGATCCATTGAAGTGGGATCAACAAGTGGTATCAAAGCTTGTTTCTTTGATACCAATAGATGATATTGATGCTGATAACGACATTTACTTGGTCAATGTTCACAGAGATAAAGATATGTTTTGAGTAAATAATCTTGAAGGTGATGACATAGTTGTTGAAAGTGAAGTTGCTGGTAAAGATGTGAATTTAAGTGTCGATGAAGTTACATTAGCTCAAGCACCTGCAGCTTTGAAAAGTGCAAAAGTTCAAGAAAAAGGAGATGTTATTAAAGAGCTAACTGTACCAGTTAGTGCTGCTTCAACAAAGGTTAGTACTGTTATACCAACAACTGCTGCTACAATAATTACAGCTGTTAGCTCAAGACCCAGAGCAAAAGGGATTGTTTTTCATGAACAAGAGCAAGAACAAGAGCAAGCTCCTACACCAATAGTTTATTCACAACAATCAACACTACGTCAAGAACAAGGGTAAAGGCAAAATGGTTGAAGAAGAACCTGTGAAAAAAATGTCTAAGAAAGAGCTAGTCAAGCTTGATAAAGAACTTGCTTTCAAGCTACAAGCTGAAGAAGATGAAGAAGAAAGGCTTGCCAGAGAAAAAGCTCAAAAAGTTGAAGAAGCTAACATAGCTTGGGATGATATTCAAGCTAAAGTTGAAGCTGATTATCAGTTAGCTCAAAGACTGCAAGCTCAAGAGCAAGAAGAGTTGTCTGATGCAGAAAAGGCTACATTATTTGTACAACTCTTAGAGAAAAGAAGAAATCACTTTGCAGTAAAAAGAGCAGGAGAGAAAAGGAACAGACCACCAACAAAATCTCAACAAAGGAGTTTCATGTGTACTTACCTGAAAAACATGGAAGGATGGAAGCCCAAAGACTTAAAGAATAAGTCCATTGCAAATATTCATAAATTATTTGACAAAGCTATGAAAAGGGTAAACACATTTGTAGATATGGATATATAATTGGTGAAAGAGAGTTCTAAAAAAGCTGAAGCAGAGATAGCACAAGAAAGCGGCTCAAAGAGAACATGAGAAGCTCTAGAATAAGAAAGCTCTAATAAGCAAAAGGTGGATAATGATAAAGAAACTGAAGAGCTTAAGCAATTTATGGAAATCATTACAGATGATGGAGAGGATGTATCTATTGAAGCTATACCTTTATCTACCAAATCTCCAACCATTGTTGACTACAAGATCTACAAAGAAGGGAAGAAAAGCTATTTCCAAATTATTAGAGCAGATGGTAATTCTCAGATGTATTTAACTTTTGGAAAGATGCTTAAAAACTTTGACAGAGAAGATTTAGAAGTTCTTTGGAGTATAGTTAAAGCAAGATTTAAGAAGACAAAGCCAGTGAATTACATGGATACTTTCTTACATCTTAATTTGAAGACCATGTTTGAACATCATCTTAAAGATAATGTATGGAAGAATCAACAAGGATTAGTTAAAGTGCTGAACTGGAAGCTTTATGATTCTTGTGGAGTTCATTGTGTGACAATGCAGAACATACTTTATTATCTGTTGGTTGAGAAGATGTATCCACTTACAAAGCACACACTACATCAGATGTTCAATGATGTGAAGCTCCAAGTTGATTATGAGTGTGAAATGGCATTTGAGCTTCTTAGATTGGTCAAGAAACAGCTTAAGGAAGGCTATGTACCTCAATGAAGTGTTTGGAAGCATCCTCCTGGTGATTGATGAAGCTTTTAATGAAGAAACTTGATGATTTTGAAGATAAATATCAAGTTTAGGGGAGGATTGTTGGGATTAAAAGCCTTCTTGAAGTTACTGCTGCTAAGGTTTGTGTTACTGCTGCTAAGCATAAATTAGTGTTGTTAGTAATCTTAATGAAAAATATGCTAAGTAGTTAGTACTGCTAGTTACTACTGCTAGTGTAAGTTACTACTGCTAGTGTATATTACTACTGCTAGTAATGTTAGTACTGCTAGAGTAAAGTTAGTACTGCTAGTGTAACTTAGTACTGCTGGTGAAGATTGAAGAAAACTTTCTAAGTAGTTAATGCTGCTTGTACACAGTTAGTGCTGCTGGTACAAAAGTTACTACTGTTGGTGTTGAAAGTTAATGTTGCTGGTATAAAAGTTACAACTGCTGAAAGATTACAACTGCTGAAAGGATAAAGACTGCTCAGAGAAAAGATAAAGATTGCTTATGTGATATGTATGAGATATTTTTGTAAAAGATACGTATAAGTTATTTGTTTAGAAGATCATGATAACTTAGGAAAATATTGTAATCCCATTAGGACTCCTTGGTGTATAAAAGGAGGTCCTAGGGTATAGAGTTCTATGTATCAAAAACAAGTCATTCATAGAATTGTCATAGCTTCAAGGTTTTGTAACCCTAATACTAGTTAGAGTATTCGTAAATAATATATTAAATGCTTTTGATTATTAAATAGTTGTTCAAATCAGAATTCTGTTTCATTAAAGAATTCTCTTATATTAAGAATATATCTCGCAAAATCTTTAGTATATTATCAATAAATATTCCTATCATAGTTGTGTAGTATTTATCTTGCATAACTAAACCTTACACAAGCTAAGGAATTCCATGATCTATTCAAGTGGGATTAACAAGTGGTACAAGCTTGTTTGCTTAGAGAAACTTTGCAAAAAGAATGATCACGACTCATACATAAGTAGCTGCTCAAAAGTGCCTAATGCTCAAACCAGGTGAGTATGAGCTTTGGAGAAAAGGATGGAACAGTAAACATCCATATGGTTAGATTATACTCTATAGAAGTCAAAAGATAATGGTAATGCAACCACCAAAAACCAAACTTGTTGTAAGGCGATTAGACAATATTGCCCTTCTGTCAACTGTTGAAGAAAAGGCATAAATGAGATTAGAGCTGAAGGCAAGAAGCACTTTATTGATGGGCATCCCTAATGAACATCAATTTAAGTTTAACTCCATCAAAGATGCCAAGTCATTGCTGCAGGCTATTGAGAAGAGGTTTAGAGGGAATGCTGCTACTAAAAAGACTTAGAGGAATTTTCTAAAGCAGCAATATGAAAATTTTACTGCATCTAGCTCAGAGGTATTAGATCAAACCTTCGATAGGATTCAAAAGCTTACCAGTCAGTTGGAGATTCATGGTGAAAGTATCTCACAAGAAGATGTGAATCAGAAGTTCTTAAGAAGTCTGTCACTAGAATGGAACACACATACCATTGTATGGAGGAACAAGCCTGAGATAGATTCATTAAGCTTAGATGATCTTTATAACAACCTGAAGATCTATGAACCAGGGGTCAAAGGAACATCAAGCTTAAGCATAAACACACAAAACGTAGCCTTTGTGTCCTTAAACAACACCAGCAATACAAATGGAGAAGTTAATACTGCTCATGGTGTTACAACTGCTAGCACTCAAGCTACTGTTGTTCACTCAACAATAATTGATAACTTTAGTGATGATGTTATCTTTGCTTTCTTTGCAAGTTAACCAAACAGTTTACATCTTGACAATGAGGACTTGCAACAAATTAATCCTGATGATTTAGAAGAGATGGACTTGAGGTGGTAGATGACTATGCTAATAATGAGGGCAAGGAGATTCTTGAAGAACACTGGAAGAAAGCTTAATGTGAATGTTACTAAAACCATTAGGTTTGATAAGTCCAAGGTGGAGTGTTACAACTGCCACAAAAGGAGACACTTTGCAAGGGAGTGCAGGGCTCTAAGGAACCAAGAAAACAGGAATAGCTACAACACAAGAAGGGTTATGCCAGTGGAGACAACTACTTCTAATGCTTTGATCTCATGTGATGGTCTTGGTGATTATGATTGGAGTGATCAAGCAGAAGAAGATTCAACTAACTTTGCACTTATGGCTTACTCTTCTACAAGTTCAAACTCTGAGGTATCTACTGATTCAAACTGCTCATCATCTTGTTTGGAAAATTTAAAATTTTTAAAGAACAAAATAAACAACTGTTAAAAGACTTAAGGACATCTAAGATAAATGCTATTACTTAATAAATAGGTTTAGAGTCTGTATAAGCAAGACTTCTAGTTTATAAGAAAAATAAGTCTATTTATGAAGAAGATATCAAGCTCTTAAAATGTGAGATTTATTTAAAAGAAGTAGCCATTACAGAGCTTAGGAGAAAGTTGGAACTGGCTTAAAAACAAAAAGATAAAATTCAGCTAACAGTAGAAAATTTTGAGAATTCATCTAAAAACTTAAGTGGGAAAATAAGGTATTGTTTGTTATCAGCATTTATAAGATAAAAGAGCCCATTTTTAAGATGTCAATAGTTTTATTTGGATAAAGGTAAAAGAGCCATTTTTGGTGTACAACTAAATGTGTCAGCATTTATAAAGATGTCTTTATTTATATTCGCCATAAACTAAGTGATCACAAAAATGTCTTGGTTCTAGAAATATGAAGTATGCAACTATAGTAAGTTCACTTCTAAAAAATAAAGCATCTTCCTTACTTTGTCAGTGACCAAATCTTTTACCGTTTTCGTAATATTATTACAATGTACGATGAATGGCTAGAAACTTTAACGAAAAGACGCTTGAATTTATGGTATGATGTCATACTAATTGCAAGAAATAATCTTATGACAACAGTTGGAGCTGACGTATTGTTACTGTCACCTGATGGATGTCGAGAAGTTGAACGAATGTTATGGTATGTTATAAAATGTTAGTTAATAAATTCATGTTATCTTTTTAGTGTTATCGTAGATATATTAATTTAATATACGTGGTGATTTAAGGAATCGAGTGTATCTAGCACAATGAACAAATAATGGACCGAAGAGGAATCAAGGGTATCGAGCTCCCGGAACGAACGATGAGTAGCCACAAATCTCTTTCGATGAAAAGGCTGTTGTTATGCTTAATTACTTGCCTCCAACATGTCACACTCTACACTTCTATACGTATTTATTCTATTTTTATAATGCATTCTGTATTTAGGTGATTCTTGGTACGTGAATAATTCTTAAGATATAATGACTAAAATGTGTAAGCCCAATGTTCTGAAAATTAAAAGACATTTGAAGACAGGAGAGATCATACGGAGCATGTGTTAAGATAACTAAGTACTCATAAATGGTATACGATATATGATATTCGGTGTAAAAAAATTTTGGTAAACGATCTATGTGACTAACCTATAAGAGTAACGAGTACTCGGATAAAAAAAGATTATCGATTATCACGAGAATAAAAATATGGCTATCAATCTTATAAAAGTCCAAAATATGCATCTAATAATGCAATACTCCCTCCGTCCCATTTTTATTGTCGCGTTTCTTTTTTGGATGGTCCCAATTTAATTGTCCACTACTAAAAATAGATAGGGAAGTTTGATCAATGTTTTAATATATTATCCTTGATTGAAATTATTATTACAAACTTTAAAGAAGACTTAAATTAATTAACTAAGGGTAAAATTGTCTTTCTGTCAAAAAGTAAGAAAGAGAAAGCAGTAATAAATGCACTTTTCTTAAACTGTGTATTTTTTGTCGGGGGACAATAATTTTGGGACGGAGGGAGTATATATCTTATTGCCTCAGAATAATTATAGCTATCAATCATATAAAATACCAAATATATGTCTATAGTGAATTTCAATTTGGTTATTAAACTCCTTTGGTAAGATAGCTTTATTTTAGAATTGTTAAGCACACTTTGTTCACTGTCTCCGCACACAACTAATGTATTTTGGTAACTATTAAGTGGTCTCAAAGTTTAAACCTTAATAAAATATGATCAGATATGTCCAGCGGAACTATCATAATGCTTATTCTCGAACTTAACAACAACTTGCATCATATAAATTCAGAATGCAAAGCTTAAGATGTGGCAAGGTTGATACCATCTTTGCATTCTCATTAAATATTCATTGAATATACAAGTCGATGTTATGTAATTTTTTGCTAATATGTCTCAGGGGGTTTTGTGGCTCAAAATGCATACTTCGGAAGTCGATTGATTATAAATATATCTTTCTCGACTTTTCAATTTTTTCTTGCACACATTTTGAGTTAGTATTAATGAATTTTGTGATTCACAGTCCAGACTTATCAAAAGGACCAGTTCAAATGCCACTTAAATTAATTTGCCAACACATGTCATTCGGTCTACTCGACTCAAGACCAATTTGTTAACAAGTTAGAATTAAAGTCAGTTGACCAGTTTCAAGATATGTTAAATGTTAAGCTCTTTCATCTGTACCAGGGACGGAACCAGGAGACAATTGGACCAGGTGCATTTACGAAAATTTATACGAAATGAGAAAAGAAAATTTTTGGGTACCAGGTGCACTTAGGAAAAATTTAACAAAATTTAACACTACGCCGCAAAATTTTACAATATTTAACACTACGCCGCAAAATTCCATGGGGGTCCCAGGACCCCCCGGGACACCCCTGGTTCCGTCCCTGATCTGTACCCATCCACTTACACTCGCATGATAGAATATCTCAAATAAGACAACAAAGATAATAGGTTTATATTTGTGCCAAGAACTCTAAAGACCCAAAAAGGACAACCCTTAATATGCATGGAACAATATGAATAAGATGTCAAGGTATGCAAGGATGCGTAATGAATAAAAACAACTCACTTTATATGGATTAAAGAAGGGTCCTTTGGTTACGGGTCGAAATGAGCCAGCCCGCTAGGTTGGGTAGACCCATGTTCATGTTAATATACAAATACAATATATTTACCATTATTTTCTGCCTTTAAATAAAACCATGTGAGAATTGTGCTGTTGTGTATCAGAAATAGATTTTGGTGACTGTTCGCCTATTTGACATGTAAAGACTTATTTGCCCTGTTTCGTTTTTAACTAATCTCTGTTGTTTGAACTGTTTGAGAACTCAAATCAACCCATTCATTGTTGCCTTTAAAATATGACAAGGAATTGGTTGCCATGTTATTGCATCCAAAGTATCCTCATTTTCAATGTTGCTATATTTGCAGGTTAAAAATTTTAAAAGCCAACTTAAAGAATAAGCAAAAGCATCTTAGGAGTGGGTTGCGAAGGAGAAACAAAATGTTGTTGGTGGAATAACTGAATGAGATGAAAACGGGCCTCTGGTCTAATGGTACGGAGGTTTTACCCTCCTACGCAATGTCTCAAGTTCGAGGTTTTACCCTTCTGGGCTGGGGCCATGTAGCCACAATTGCCGTTAAAAAAAATGATGAAAACACTACAACCACCACCCTCGCCACCTCCAAGTTAGTTGGTTTGGCCAAGAAACTACCTGCCACTCAATATAATATTTCGTTAACATTATCACTTCAAGAAATGATGTTTCGACTGTTTATTTTGCAATAAATAAAATGTAATCTCCTGAAGAGGGTTGCTCAAAGTGAAGTAAAATCATTAATTTTGTATAACTCATTGTATGGATTGTATATGTTACAAACACTAATTTAAGTGGTTGTAATTAATCTTAAGAGTTTGTAAAGAATATATACTTTTATTGAAACATTTTGGAGACATGAACCAGAGAACAGTTTTGTATAAAGTTTTGTTTGTACTGCAAGTTTTATATGGCGGCTGAATTAATTAACTATGTTCAAAAAATATTATCACAATATAATTAGATTATCCTCTTAAATTCACTTATACTACAAACAAACAAAAAAATCAAACTTACCTTAAAATCTACCAATTTCACTATTCTTTCCCTCCCTAACTCTATTATTCTCTTATTATCTCACACTTTCACAAAATCTACCAAAATCCCCTATACCAACTTCATCACATCCCTAAAAAAAACCCAAACTAAAAAAAACCTCTCTCCTATCTTTTCAACAAACCCCACTATACTATAAAACCACAAATATCTTAAACCCCTAATCATTTATCCCCCCCCCCCCCCCATCAAACAATACAAAACAAAAAAAAAAACCACTTAATCACCCCCACCCCCCCCCCCCCTCCACTAAGCACTATCTCTATCACTATATTTCTTTTTTTTTTCAATCTCCTTATCTTACAACCAAAATTTAAAATCGCTCTTACCCACGATTTCTTTTTAATCATTCCAGTCACTCCTCGGACATTTAAATCCCTACCTCTACCTCTCTCGCCCGCCACAGTCAAATCACCTACTCCGCCTCTCCCTTATTTAAAATATGTGTTAAGTTTTGGTTATTTGTTGTAGTCTATGATGGAGCTCTACTTACATAATACCAACAAGTTTACTACTAATTAGTTTTCTATATCGATAAGATACGATGGTGCAACGTGTGTTAGTTAGTCATTTTTTTTTAAAAATATGAAATAAATTTACAACACCTACTACTTTTTTGCCAATTATTAAAGTTGTGTATGGTATATGCAAACCTTTTCGGGTCCCAACACACTCACCCCCGTCAATTTCCCAAAAAAAAAACAAACCCAAATTTTTTTTTTTTTGTAGATCGCGTGCCATGTGAAGCGAATTACAATTTTTTTTGTCTTTTATTTGTAGATCGCGTGCCTCTAATGGCGATTTTTTTTGTCTTTTAGGTCTTGTAGATGAATAGAGCTGAATAGTAATGAATAGAGCTGAATAGTAACACACAGTATCAATGAAATGATCTATCACTGCCATAGTTTGTCACTTACGAATTTGAATATCGATATAAAGTGATAGTATGTGTGTTAATTTACTTCAAACTAAACAGAAGCTGAAGTTGGTGTTGGTGATTTCATTGAATTGAAGGTCACGGATTGAGTTCAAACGAAAAAAGAAGCTGAAATTGGTGATTTCATTGAAGCTTTCTTTGAAGGTTTCATTGTTTAGGGTTTTTCATTGTTGATTGCTTACATTTGTCGGGTAGAATCAGAGTTGGTGTTAGTGGTGATTTTGTGGGTTATTTGTTTATTATAAGATGGGATTTGGAGCGATTAGAGGTATAATATTTTTATTTTGTATCATTTACTATTTTATTATTTTTGATGTATAATGTGTAGTAATATATGGTTATTTATTTATTTGTTTATTTAGGTACCCCGTGTTCTTGTTACATGTAGAAGTAAGTTAAAGTTTCTTAAAACAGTTAAAACAATAATTAGTGGGACTGATCGGGAAGCACTGTTTAGACAATCTGTTTGGGATTTGGGTGTTAAAAAGCGCAAATGATTTTTATGAGATTTTATATTAATACATTTTATGTTAGGGCGGCAAATTTATGATGAAAATGATGATGATGAAAATGTTCCTTTGTATTACATATAAAATAAAGATTTTAGTATACCATTTGGGAGAGAAGAATTATGCCTAGTAACTGGGTTAAGGTTTGGGGTCCAGAATTGGGCTGAGTATGACACCAAACAGCGTATTCCTTTTAGACGATGGGTGTTTCCGTCATATTTAGATGGGCAACCTATTTATAACAACCCGCAATTTTCATAAATGTAAATATCCATCTATTAAGATAGATGATGTACAATCTATCAGTTATATATGAACTCACCTTTTCGGTTCAAAAAAATCAAACATCCAACCCAACAAATCCACACACCCCTCACTGCCCACACCCCCATAAAAACCTCCCTAACCCTTCCACCTACCCCCAACTAACCTCCCTCCACACCCTCCACTCACAATACTCTCACCATCCCCACCCACCCCACACCTAACCCACACCCACAAACTAACAACCCCTTACCCAAAAAACCACCCTTACCCCAAATCCCCAATACACCCCCTTTACCCCTCCACCACCCCCACCCAAAAAAAAAAAAAAAAAATATAAACAACACCATATCCCTGCTTTAAAAACCACATTATCGGATGCCCTTCACCCCTAATCTCAATGAATGGTTCAACCCACCCTAGACATCCCAAGCAACACAATCAAATAAACATACCACACCCAACCACATACACGCATAGATAGCACTCCACTCATTCCACATACCTCCCCACTCTTAACACCCCCTCCCCCACACTCATATACCCACCCCCTCACACTCTCCCCAAGTAATAATCTTACCCCCCCCCCCCACTCCACCGCTCCCCCGTCAGCCAAGAACCATCTGACACACAAGCAAGTTAGCACATGACAACTCCATAATAGACGCTCCCACTGATCACCCGCAAGCTAGAATGAACCCCTCGTACACCAGAACCTACCCCACGATGAACAACTCACTCGCCACATACCTACATAATATCATCCTCTTTCATCCTACCAAACCACCCTAGAAACTACTACCTACCATATACCATGTCCACAGCAACTAACCCATACCATCACGCTCATCAATAAAGAATTCCACATCCTCCCAATCCAATACTATCATAACCTACCGTAGTCTTAACAGACGTAAAAATCGTCCCCCAAAACTTCCCACTGCAATCTACTCAACACGTTCACTCGTATGACCCTCCATCACCGATACCCACATAGACATCCCCCTGCGTATCCCATATCTACAACCTCCTTGAGACTCGCTAATGCGACAAGTGCAGAGTAAAGGCCCCAATCTCACACAGCACCACCGCACAATCTATATAACACCCACCTCATCACAAATACACTTCCACAACAACACAAGTACACTATACCATAGACTACGCGATTAGATGCAGATATCTGTCGCTGCATGACTCAAGTGTACACTGTGGCAATTCGGACACCCCAAACCCACCTGCACATCTCTAATCGTCACACCAAATACACAACCCCAACTCTCTCGTGTGTCTGAATAAGTAAGATTTAAAAATATCTTCTAAATTGCGTTATACCTTCGTTAATGATCGCCCATAACCCCTGAACGCGCTCCTTATAACGGTGTAAGCATCGCTAAGACTTCACTAACTCGTTACATGAAATTAGAAACTTGTTTAAATAGGCTATATGCTACTTAGATTTAAAGAAGTGCTATGACGCATACCCCGAATATCCAGATAGGATCCTAGGTAATCTTGTATACTACCTACATCGACGTGTCGCAAAATCACGACCTAAGGTTACTTTCAATGTAGTAGAGACTGACCATTAAGGGCGCGACTATTTGTATTTGACTCGCAGTCGCAAGAGTGCGTGTCCATGCCATCCTGTAAGTGTATAAATGTTAATGCCAGTGTAGAAGACTGTCTATCGATACATGATGAAGTAGCAGGTCCACTGAACTTGCAATGCTGTGTGTATAGACTCGTAGCTTAAATGAGCAGAAGTGAGAGGCAGTGTGAGTGCTAAACCACAGTGCTAAGTGAGTATAGCTGGCGTCATATATAGAGCAAGTAAGATCAACGGAATGAAATAACAGTTACTGATATGTGTATCCCCTTGAAAACGACGTTTTAAATATATCTGCTCGAGTGTTCATGTCTATGCTGTTGTAAATGTTTGAGCGTGTGTCGACGTTCACTAAGTTTAGAACATCCTTGCATAGTAATCTACAGATGCATGTATAGTTTCTCAAATGACTGAGAGTAACTCTGCTATCACTCTTGTAGTCCACACATGAAATCTTTGAACACAGGTACCGCAGATCAGCATACGCAAGACCAACTGTATCTGTGCATCGTGGCATGACTATGTACTCTACGCTACATAACCTTAGAGAAGTGCGGGAATATAGGGACATACTCGAGTAATGGTTACTGTGTCAGTGTAAGAGTATCTAAACTCTTCACTAACGAGATAAGTGTTAGATACACGAAATGTCGGCCTACTGATATAATAATCAGAATCCTCAGTCCCATGCTTTATTCGTAGCTCAAGTGAGAGCGCACACTCTGCGTGCCTCTAACTCTGCTCTCGCTCTAATGTGACTAGAAATCCCTGCAATCACGCTGATCAGGACGCCGCGCAGTCGGATGCGTTCGCGCCCATCGACAGTAGAAATCCATCGATTCACGCACCTATAGGAGATGACACATATCACGATGTGAAATATCATATAGTCCCGTCTATCAGACCTGCTATGCCACATTCAAGACCGCTCGCGCTCAGCTTATCAGCCTATAAGCTCCGATAACGACATAGCGAGGAAAGCGCTCTACAGAAGAACTTCTAGCGTAATAAGCCGAATACTTTTCTGTAATAGAGAATACCCAAAGGTCGCAGGCGTAATATTCTCATAACCTGCGCACTCAGCCTCTGACCCATACTCCAGCTTCTCTTAACTGTGCGACTCGACTCCGGACTCATTCTACTCTTCTCTATGCATACATATATGCGCGGTTGTTATACATAGGTTGACCTCTACTCAAACTTCACCGACACGCGCTCCCCATCACTACACGTCTAAAGATCGCGTCTCCGAGTATTGGTGCTCCATCACCACTAGAGCACCACCTCATCTGCAGAGCCGACCCATATATCCTTATCCCAGTTACTTCGGTAGCTAACTCTCTCTGCTGCACAAACCCCCATCACCCTGGCCGCATCTCATAAAACTCCCTTCCTCCTATCTCAACTCATGAAGTAATCACTCTCTGGCATCCTCTTTCGCCAACCTCCAGCCATGCCTTTCATCATCTTCACTCGTCGCCGCCCCCCCTCTCTACACACTCTATACACCCGCGCTGCCCCCCATCTATAGACGTCTTCCCTATATCTCTCTCATATTCTCTACCTTCAATCAGCCTTGTGACTATACTCACAACCACCTAACACAAACTCCACTGGATTGTTAAACCCAGTGCTTCACAGCTTCCACAGTTCCCATCCCCTAATTACTTGCCGCGCGATAATGCTTCTTATCTCGAAACCATGCTACAATTCCGCTACTACATTGCGTACTCCCTCAGCTATATACCACGCGGCCCCACCCGGCGCGCACCTTTAATAAACTCATTTTTAATTACTCCACACTTCATATGTGCTCCTGTGCGCAACTCATTTACGCTCTCATCAATGCAAATTATCAAATTGTAGTTCAAATCGTTTCTTCAATAAACCACTCCCCTATTTTATACACCTCCGTCCACATCGCGTCACCTCAAATCCATTCTTATAATAACAAATTCCCTCCCCAATATACCTCCTAGTCATCAAATATCCTCACCACACTACATCCACTGATCTACCGTCAAAGGGTTTGCATCACAATGATCAAACCCTTCATCTACCCTATGGAAACCTTCAAAGAATGCTTATTGAAAATACACAATTTCAGCTTCTTTTTCGTTTGAACACAATCCGTGACCTTCAATTCAATGAAATCACCAACACCAACTTCAGCTTCTGTTTAGTTTGAAGTAAATTAACACACATACTATCACTTTATATCGATATTCAAATTCGTAAGTGACAAACTATGGCAGTGATAGATCATTTCATTGATACTGTGTGTTACTATTCAGCTCTATTCATTACTATTCAGCTCTATTCATCTACAAGACCTAAAAGACAAAAAAAATCGCCATTAGAGGCACGCGATCTACAAATAAAAGACAAAAAAAATTGTAATTCGTTCACATCGGTCACCTCGCTTACCTGTCACGCCTCACTTACTATCACCATATCACTCACTCTCTCCCACTCCAATCTCGCTAGACGACTGTCTTGCCGTTTTCTGTTGCCTTGACGGATATCAATCCTATCCCGCGCCCCGTCACACCCAAATTTAGAAGATCACCTCTTCCTATATAGTATCACCCTCCACTTTTGTATAATACTAGCCCCAGACACACAACTATCCAACGCCACCTCATCAGGTTTCTCAACTTTTTCTCTCACCATCGCGTTATCCAACATCCACTACAGGCTCCTTATCATGACACACTTGCACCTAGCCACGAGACGCCTCCGCTACGCGCAGTATATTTAACTAAACCGCCTCATGCTCGTAGTATCTCCTTTATTTGTGGGCGTACCGCCCTTTACCCCTATAAGCTACGAGCTCACTCCTCA
The DNA here is from genome assembly GCA_026074375.1 of Tanacetum coccineum. Taxonomy (NCBI): domain Eukaryota; kingdom Viridiplantae; phylum Streptophyta; class Magnoliopsida; order Asterales; family Asteraceae; genus Tanacetum; species Tanacetum coccineum. The sequence continues at coordinate 36,878 of BQNB010017126.1, read as the reverse complement.
TCGCCACACTCCTCTACAGATATAACCCTACGCCACAAATCCACACTAAACCCGCCGTTAATAATAAACATTTGACGCCTCCATCTTCCATCTACGTAACTTCGCTCTTCTCCGCACATCTTAAATTGTCCCGCTCCGATTGTACGAATTTCATAATAATAATCTATCCCTAAAATGGTTAACCACCGTCATCACCCCCATACTACTTTCCCGCCTATCCTCATCCCAGACCTTCGCCGGCAAAATAAAAAAATCATAGTTATGTCATACATGCTAGGGGGGGGGGCCGCGCGGCATCACTTTAAAATATCCATCCTTCTTGACCTCAAAGATATATCCGCCTTGGCGGGGCGCGGGCGCGGGGGCGGGGGCTCCCCGCACGATCTACATGTCTGCTCTTGCTCACACACTAAACTCTTGCCGTTATACTCGACCATGGGCAAAAGTGAATCGCCGGCTGCAAGGCACACGATATAAAAGGCTTCATAATTTTAAAAATAAAATTGTCAACGGGCATTCCCTAGATTACTTTTCCCAAATGGTTACTGCCCGTAAATTTTCGGCTGGCATGGATTCTATTCACTCTCTCCACCACTTGCTAACTTTTGTCTTTTGGTCCCTCCACTATCCCATTTAGCTCAAATACCGTGTACCGTTAAGAGGTCGCTAGAAAGTGAATTTTAATTAAATAATGAATCATTCAGATTCGTGCGATGCACAACGGTGGCATTAAAATTGTTGCTTGTCTAATGTTTGTCCCATATTACAGTTAATTCATCGCCATAAAAACCTTGCATTGGACAAACAAAGACTTGTAAACAAAGGACATGTTCAGCTTTTTCATGTCTCCAAAATGTTTCAATAAAAGTATATATTCTTTACAAACTCTTAAGATTAATTACAACCAACTTAAAATAGTGTTGTGAATATACAATCCATTACCATGAGTATTACAAAATTAATGATTTTACTTCTCTCTTGCAGCAACCTCTTCAGGAGATTTACCAATTTTATTCTCTCTTGCAAAATAACCACCCCTCAGTCGAAACATCATTTCTTGAAGTGATAATGTTAACGAAATATTATATTGAGTGGCAGGTAGTTTCTTGGCCAAACCAACTAACTTGGAGGTGGCGAGGGTGGTGGTTGTAGTGTTTTCATCATTTTTTTTTAACGGCAATTGTGGCTACATGGCCCCAGCACCTGGAAGGGTCACAAATCCAACTCGACACTTGAGACATTCGCGGTTAGGTCCGGGCTAAAACCTCGTTACCCTCTTAGACCACGCAGGCCCGTTTTGCAATCTCATGTCTCGTTCATTCCACACCAACAAAACATTTCTCGTCTTCTCACTTCGCACAACCACCAACTTACTCGATGCCTTTTGCCTCTTCTTCCTTTAAGTTGGCTTTTAACCTATTTTTTACACCTGTCCCATAAATTATAGTAACATTGTTACCCACATGACCGCATACTTTTGATGCAATAACATGCGAACACCACATTCCTTCCCGTCATCTGTTTTAAATCCGGCACTCATCACACACCACATACGACTATCTGATAGTAATCGATTTAGAAGTTCATATCAAAATCAATATCACAAAACCACCCGCGATCATAGCGAGTTAAATACAGCAACAAAAATGTACAATGCTAGACACCTACTAGACGCACTTTTATACCCATGTCAAATGGCACGCTGCCACTAGAGACACCTAACTGACGTATCAACTTCTCTGCACTTCCTCCACAACAGACACTCCATTTCCACAACTGCGTTTTATTTCAAAATCGGCAGAACATACTGGTCCTAATATCCCCCCATTCGTTATCACTGTCCCTCTTACACCCTCCCTCGCGCTAACTTGGGTCCTACCAACCCTACGGGCGCACTGGCTCAAAGTTTCGACATCCGTATCAACCAAAAGGATCCTTTCTTTGTACGCCTATCATATAGACTCCTCCTTAACGTGCGAGTCTGTTTTTGATCTCACCTCTTTAACGCCACCCACGCTGCACCTACTTGACTAGATATTCTTCTCGATGATTTTCGCGTCTCCCCTCTGCAATCAATCGTACAGGGTTGTCCTTATTTGGGTCACTTGTAGATGTTCCTTGCACAAATTCCAATCAATCAATATTATCTTTGTTGTCTTATTTGAGATATTCGTATCATGCGAGTGTAAGTGGCCCTTCGGGTAAAAGATCCAGGGGACGGGAAACAGGGGTGTTCACGGTGGGGGTCCGGGACCCCATGGAATTTTGCGGCGTAGTGTTAAATATTGTAAAATTTTGCGGCGTAGTGTTAAATTTTGTTAAATTTTTCCTAAGTGCACCTGGTCCCAAAAATTTGTCTTTCTCATTTCGTATAAATTTTCGTAAATGCACCTGGTCCAATTGTGTCCTGGTTCCGTCCCTGGTACAGATGAAAGAGCTTAACATTTAACATATCTTGAAACTGGTCAACTGACTTTAATTCTAACTTGTTAACAAATTGGTCTTGAGTGTGTAACCGTATGACATGTGGTTGGCAACTTAATTTAAGTGTGGCATTTGAACTGGCCTTTTGATAAGTCTGGATGTGATGAATCTCAAAATTCATTAAATACTAACTCAAAAAATGTGTGCAAGAAAAAATTGAAAAGTCGAGAAAGATATATTTATAATCAATCGACTTCCGAAGTATGCATTTTGAGCCACAAAACCCCCTGAGACATATTAGCAAAAAATTACATAACATCGACTTGTATATTCAATGAATATTTAATGAGAATGCAAAGATGGTATCAACCTTGCCACATCTTAAGCTTTGCATTCTGAATTATTAGATGCAAGTTGTTGTTAAGTTCGAGAATAAGCATTATGATAGTTCCGCTGGACATATCTGATCATATTTTATTAAGGTTTAAACTTTGAGACCACTTAATAGTTACCAAAATACATTAGTTGTGTGCGGAGACAGAGAAAAAGTGTGCTGAACAATTCTAAAAATTAAAGCCTATCTTACCAAAGGAGTTTAATAACCAAATTGAAATTCACTATAGACATATATTTGGTATTTTATATGATTGATAGCTATAATTATTCTGAGGCAATAAGATAATTACTCCCTCCGTCCCAAAATTATTGTCCCCCGACAAAAAATACACAGTTTAAGAAAAGTGCATTTATTACTGCTTTCTCTTTCTTACTTTTTGACAGAAAGACAATTTTACCCTTAGTTAATTAATTTAAGTCTTCTTTAAAGTTTGTAATAATAATTTCAATCAAGGATAATATTGAAAACTTGATCAAACTTCCCTATCTATTTTTAGTAGTGGACAATTAAATTGGGACATCCCAAAAAGGAAACGCGGACAATAAAAATGGGACGGAGGGAGTATTGCATTATTAGATGCATATTTTGGACTTTTATAAGATTGATAGCCATAGTTATTCTCAGTGATAATCGTAATCTTTTTTATCCGAGTACTCGTTACTCTTATAGGTTAGTCACATAGATCGTTTACCAAAATTTTTTTACACCGAATATCATATATCGTATACCATTTATGAGTACTTAGTTATCTTAACACATGCTCCGTATGATCTCTCTGTCTTCAAATGTCCTTTTAATTTTCAGAACATTGGGCTTACACATTTTAGTCATTATATCTTAAGAATTATTCACGTACCAAGAATCACCTAAATACAGAAATGCATATAAAATAGAATTAAGATACGTATAGAAGTGTAGAGTGTGACATGTTGGAGGCAAGTAATTAAGCATAACAACAGCTTTTCATCGAAAGAGATTTGTGGCTACTCATCGTTCGTTCCGGGAGCTCGATACCCTTGATTCCTCTTCGGTCCATTATTTGTTTCAGTTTGTGCTTAGATTCACTCGATTCCTAAAATCAACACGTTTATTAACATTAATATATCTACGATCAACACTTAAAAGATAACATGAATTTATTAACTAACATTTTATAGCATACCATAACATTCGCTTTCAACTTTCGAAATCCATCAGGTGACAGTAACAAACGTCAGCTCCAACTGTAGTCATAGATTATTCTGGCAATGTATGTCATCTTACATAAATTCTAAGCGGTCTTTTCGTTTTAAGTTTCTAGCCATTCATCGTACTTGTGTAATAATATTACGAAAAAACGGTTTTTAAAAAGTTTTGGTCATGACAAAGTAAGGAAGATGTTTATTTTTTTGAAGTGAACTTACTATAGTTGACATACTTCAGATTTCTAGACCAAGACTTTTTGTGATCACTTGTTTATGTCGAATATAAATAAAGACTCTTTATAAATGCTTAACTTTTAGTTGTACACCAAAATGGTTTTAACCTTTATCCAAAAATTAAAACTATTTGACTCGTAAAATTGGCTTTGTAATCTTTATATACTGCTGATACCAAACATTCCTTATTTTCACAACTTCCTTATGTAGTAAATCCTCACTCTCAGTTTTCGTATCACGGGCCAACAAAGGAGCAACCGAACCTCCTTGTTCCGGTTTTCCATGAACAATATGAGGCTGTCCTTTTCCTACCAGACTGGATGCAGAATATACGCCTACATCTAATTTATTTTGAAAAGGAAAACAACAGTTTATAAGAAGAAACTCCAAAGTCACGTTTTAAAGTAAATATAGGTTTTCAACTTCAAGTCTATGCTGCTTGATCACATAGTGGAATATTGTTGATTCCCACTTCAATGGATTTTGATTTCCTTACGTTGTGTAAGGTTTAGTTCTGCATAGAGATAATCCTAACAATCTATAGCTAGAGAACTATTGTTTTGATAATATAAAGATTATGCGGAATCTAATTTCTTTAATATTAGAAGAATTCTTCAATGGAAACAAATAATTCTAATGAAACAACAGGATTAAAACAAAACAAAAAGATTAATTATAATTAATACGATACTCTAACTAGTATTAGGGTTACAAAACTTGGAAGCTTATAACTACTTTATGAAGACTCGTTTTTTTTATACATATAAATCTATTACCTAGGACCTCCTATTATACACCTATGAAATCTCACTGGATTACAATATTTTTCCTAAGTTATCATGGATATCTAACAAATTAACTTATCCGTATCTTTTACAAAAATGTCTATACAATATCAATAAGCAATCTTTTTCTTTTTCTCTGAAGAGGTCTTTTTATCCTTTCAGCAGGTTGTAACATTTATACCAGCTAGCATTAACTTTCTACATCAACAGTAGTAACTGTTGTACAGCAGCACTAAATGTTGTTCAAGCATCATTAACTACTAGAAAGTTTTCTTCAATCATTCAGCAGTACTAAGTTACCCTAGCAGTACCTAACTTTACACTAGAGTACTAATCCTTACATAGCAGTAGTAATATTACACTAGAGTTAGTTGTAATTACATCTAGACAGTTCTAACTACTTGCATTATTTTTTATTAAGATTTCTAACAGTACTAATTTATTGCTTTGCCAGTATAGTAATACAAACCGTCAGCAGTAGTAACATCAAGAGGCTTTTTAATCCTAATAATCTTCCCTAAACTTTATATTTATCTCAAAATCATCAAGTTTTTCATTAAAGACTTCATAATCACAGGAGGATGCTTTCAAACACTTCATTAAAGTACATAGCCTTCCTTATAGCTGTTTCTTGGGACCAATCTAAAAAGCTCAAATGCCTTTTTACTACTTCCATAATCAACTTGGTGTTCACATCATTGAAATTTGCATGTAGTTTGTGCTTTGTAAGTGGATACAATCTTCTCAATAAAGATAATAAAGTATGGTCTGCATTGTCACACAATGAATCCACAAGAATCATAAAGCTTCCATTTTCAACACTTAACTATCCCTTGTTGATATTTTCATACATTATCTTTAATATGATGTTCAAAACATGGTCTTCAAATTAAGATGTAAGAAAGTATCCATGTAATTCACTGGCTCTGTCTTTTTAAATTTTGCTTTGACTATACTCCAAAGAACTTCCAAATCTTCTCTGTTAAAGTTTTTAAGCAATTTTTCCGAAAGTTAAAATACATATCTGAGAATTACATTGCTCTGATACCACTTGTTGATACACTTTCAATGGATCTTAAAATTCTAGATTGTGTAAGGTTTAGTTATGTAAGATAAATCCTACACAAACTATAGTAGAACAACCTTTGTGTTTGATAATACTAAAGATTATGTGGAATCTATTTCTTTAATATACGAAGAATTCTTCAATGAACAATAATTCTAATGAACACAAGATTAACAAACAAAATATTTAATATAATAAATACGAATACTCAAATGTATTGGTTACAAACCCTTGAAGCTATAACAACTTTTTGAATGATCAGTTTTTAATACCTAGAACTCTATACCCTAGGATCTCCTTTTTACACCAAGGAGTCCTAATGCGATTACTCAATAGTTTCCTTAAGTTTTCATGATCTTTCTAAACAAATAACTTATATGTATCTTTTACAAAAATATCTCATAACATATCACATAAGCAATCTTTATCTTTTCTTGAGCAGTCTTTATCCTTTCAGCAGTTGTAACTTTATTATACCAGTCAGGCCTTAAACTTTCAACACCAACAGTAGTAACTTTTGTTCCAGCAGCACTAACTGTGTACAAGCAGCATTAACTACTTAGAAAGTTTTCTTCAATCTTCACCAGCAGTACTAAGTTACACTAGCAGTACTAATTTACTCTAGCAGTACTAATATTCATTACTAACAGTAGTAACTAGCAGTAGTAATATAACCTTGGCAGTAGTAACTTTTACACTTTGCAGTAGTAACTAGCAGGTACTAACTACTTAGCTATTTTTCTTTAGATTACTATCAGCATAATTTATGCTCGCAGCAGTAACAAACATTAGCAGTAGTAACTCAAAAAGGCTTTTAATTCCCAACTGATATCCGTTCATTAGTCACCACACAATATGCAAAAAGGGGTTAGTTTGGCATTATAACTAGAGGTTGGGGCATATCACTAATAATCTTTACAATAAAACTATGAATATAAAGTAAGATTAGAGTTAGTAAACTTACTTGAAGATCTTTCTCTTTTTCTTCCCATCTCAAAATCCTAACCCATATGCTTTCCTAAAGAAAAAACAATCACCAAAATCACCAAAAAAAATTTAACATTAATTAAAATTTATTTGATCCCCCAAAACAACTACAATTTGATGCAAGAAAGGAAACTTTTTATATTAGATGAAAAGAGAGGTTGTCATGAAGCATGTGGAATGTGTGGGAAAATCTAATTAAAAAATGTAAGGAGGAAAATGATAATGGATGAACTGTAAATGCCCAAGACTATTTGTATTATGTAACTCCCTAAGGTTATTGCTCAATGAATGCTCTGTCACTCCATAATCCATTGATATGCAACCTGGGTCCTTTTTTTAGTTTGTATATTCGTTCAGTCTCATCATTAAGATTGCCCATTAAATGATGGGGCCGAATCTTATAGTATTTTTTTGAACAACGGATTTATTAGAAACTAGCAAGACGTAGAAAGATATTACAAGACAAGGTGTACAAGGATTTTTACAAAAGTACCCAATTTAGTTTTAGAATTACAAAGATTAGAACACCCAGAATTAAAAAAATATGAACCAAGTCATCAAAAAAAGAGTCATACCGGAATTCGTTAGCACCAAAACGGCAACTGATTCTTGAAGCGTCAAATTAATCCACCACTTCTCATAACAAAACCTTCTAAGATAATTTTATCAGCACGTAGAAAGCCAAGAGAGGAATTTTTTAAACCATGGAAGCCAATTCATAAGAGGCTATATCAATGTCCTCGAGCTCCCACATCGACATGATGTTGTTTGTTTTTTATAATTGTCTGAAATAAATTTAAATTGTCTGCTTTTTAAGTAGGGTAATTTCTTTTATATCCTTAAGAAAGGGCTTATAAATTACATCAATATCCTTTTCAAATTGATAATTACTTCAATTCTTTCCAATAATATTAAAATCCTTGTATGTCCAAAAACACATCTTTAGCATATGTTATGTAGATTTAAAATTAAAAACAAGTCTACATAAATTTTTATCTAACTTGTAAACATTACTTTTTATTTCTTTTTAATTAAAAAAACGATATGTTTTAAAATAGGTCTTTAGTTGCAAACATGAGAGTGCAATTGAAATCATTCATTCTTCAAAATTGATCGTTATATATCAATCTTCCTATCACTTTGAGGAATGATAAGTTTATTGGACATAAAACAACTGAATCTGAGTATTTTGAAAACAATGACGCCTATTAAAAGCTTACAAAGACCTTATCCCTATCACTGACAATGGCTTTAAAGGCGGGCCATGAACTTGTAGATATTTGTCAAGGATGTTGGGCTAGTTGGATTTGTGAAAAGGTGACTAAGGGGATGAACATGTGCATTATTTACTTTGCCTATCACCAACCCATTAATCATTGTCTCCCTTGAGATATGGCAAAGACTTAATGAAGTCATTCGGGAACATTCTTTCCACACATTCTTTAGTATAGGCATATGGTTGTAACAATTCTGGATAAGAGCTAATATAATTGTTCCTTTGGCACACATCACATAGGTTGATTTGATGTTTTCACCTCTTCCGAGACCCTTCCAATAAAAGGTAAACATAAATCCTTTTTAAAGTTTCTTGTACCCTGACTGCACACCATACCGAGCTTTGAAATAGGTAATAAGCTTTAGTCTCAACCGTTCGTCAGTGCCCTACTACAGTTTACCCTTTACCTTAACTCATTTTTAGACCAAGTGCACTTAGAATCATGAGAGGACCCCTTATGGAGACTCATAACAACTTTTAGCTTAGAGTCAGTGGACCAAGTAGTTTTCACAACCTCAATCAACTTATTGGTATCAGTGGAAATCAACATTTAACATAATTGACCTTGTTGTTGCATCCTAGATAAAGCATCATCCACTATATTTTCTTTGCTCCTTTTGTATTCAATATCATAATCAAATCATAGCAACTTAGGCAACCACTTGGACTAAAAGGGTGTTGTGATCCTTTGGTCCAACACTTATTTAAGACTAAAGTGGCCGGTCTTTTTCTTAAAACGTATGTCCAAAAGGTATCTTCTCCACTTTTGTAATGCTAAAACTACTGTTAAAAATTCTTTTTCATAAGCAGACAAGTATATGTTTAGTGGGCGCGTACTCAAATAAGCAATTGGATGGCCCCTTTGTTGCAGAATTGCTCCAACCTCATAACCTGAAGCATTTGTCTTAATTATGAATTCTTCCTCAAAATTTGGCAAGGCTAAGACTGGAGACTGCACCATGGCTTGTTCCAACTCCTTGAAGGTTAATGTAGCTTGTTCAAGCCACTGAAATGCACTTTTCTTTAACAAACTAGTCAAGGGTTAAGCAATGACATCATATCCCTTCATGAACTTACTGTAATATCTAGTGAGTCCCAAGAATCCTATTAGTTTCTTCACACTGGTTGGAATTGGCCAAACTAAACTAGAAATTCAAGAACAATAATAGATTCTCAAGTGGTAGTTATATTAGTCAGACGATTGAACAATCAAGAGAATTACGAAGAAAGATGGTTAAAGAGTTTCCAAATCATGAATTGAGAAATGAGAAGATAATATAGTATTTACAAACTACCATTTTGGGCACAAAGTTAGTTAGGGATTTGGGTGGTGTGTGTCATTCGTGCACCTCACGTGTCTAGCTTTTTACAAGTATGCAACGTGCCCCTCAGTGCCAAACCTTCCAGCCCATAATTAATGACTAGGATATGAGACTGCATTAGTGTTTGTTTTATGTTACTGTATGCAATGCCTGTTGTTTCATCCAAGGTTTGCACTTTCATCCTGTTTCTTTCGTTTTTTGGGTTTTCTAGTGGAGATTATGGTTATTATTGAAAGTATGGTTGGGTATGATGGTTTATGTTCTTTGTTATTAAAAATCTTTTTTTTAAGTTTTGTAATTTTTTTAGTGTTTTAATGGGTTCACTTCTTTTAATCATCTTGTTGATAAAATGGATATCATTTGTTTGTTATTTAGTTGCGGTGCTTAGTTATATATTGCTATGAAACTATATGCGTGAGCTGTGTGCTCGAGCCGTCTCGTGGTTTGTCGGTGGCCTAGGCGATTTATTTGCAGTTAAAACAAAAACAACATTGAGGCCCATTTACACTTAGAGAAGTTGCATATAAACTTCAATTATATCACTGATATATGTTTAAGTTTATACGTATTTATATGTAAAACTAATAAAATGTGGCCCTTTTTAAGTGGAGGCCCTGTGCGACTGCACCTCTTGCACACCCATCCGAGACCCCTCTGCGTGTGTGTATAATCTACATATCTGAAACAAAGTAAAAAAAAAGTCACGTCTTTCTAGCTACAATATTCTTTTAATACCAGCTCCGTTTAATCGAAAAAAGTGAAACCAAAATAACTAGGTTCAGTGATTTACCAAACTTTGCAGCTCATAAAAACACTAAAATCACGTGCACGCTAACATTCATATTGAACGTTGTGTTATATATTTGAGTTTGAGGGTGACCATGGCTGCAACTTGTGGCACTTCTATCCCTAGAAAAGCAATTATGGTTTAATGCTAAATTTGAAAATGAACTTGTTAGTTTAAAATTAGTAAATCTGTTTTGCATCTTATTGCCAATTAATGAACATGCGTGCAAACACGTTCATTCTAAACAAAGAAAAAGTCGTTGTGTTCAAGTACTAATGAGAAGTGGTTAATCATAAACAACAAGGTAAAAGTTAAAAAACACAAATAACAACCAGTTTAATAATAGCGTGAGACGTGGCGTGATCATGGTCAAGCCTCACACCTTTAAGAGTCATGGCTGAAGTCATGACGTTTTTTTAAGACGTGACCTTAAAGCGGCCACAACAATATAAAATAAGGTAAATACACCGTTCGTCCCTATGTAAGGCTCGATTGCGGGATTTTCAGTCCTATATAAAACGGGGGGTCGATGTCTGTTAGTTTTTTTTGTCACTGATGTTACCCGTTTGGTCCCTTGAAGCCCGTTTATACGTAACAGGTGTTAGTTTGACTTTTCAACGATGGGCAGTTTAGTAAATTCAAAATTTTGTTATTATTTCACCGTTGGTTAACTTTATAATTTTTTTTTCGTTTTTTTTTGTTTTTTTTTCCAACGAGGTTGTGTGTTTTTCAGTTGCTATTTATTGTCCTTTAGCGCTTGCACGATTGCCCCTGACTCGTTTTGGTGTATTATAAATGATGCTTTTGTAAAGTATAAGACCACAAGTATAAACGGCTTGTTGTGCGTGGGGTTTGGAAAAGGTGATTATGAAACCTATGACTAATCAGAATCCATGTCGTCGTTCTCTATGGTTAGGACTAACTTGTAAGTATGATCCTGATCGAAAAAATATGATAACAAATCATTTTGTTTGTTATTTACATATCCTTTTTGGACTCTTTTAGAGTCTAACCTGTGTAACTTCTCAGGTGGTATATCCACCAATGTGTCAAAGGGTCATGTTCTGATTATCTAGGGTTGTTGATAGGTACGTAATGAGCTTAAAGTAATCATTGCATGGTTGAAGAAAAGCGATGTAAGTTGTGAATTTGCTACATCACCAGTGGGTTGTTTTTGGGTTTTATGTGTTACTGTACAATGTGAATGGTTAGGGGCAGTTTGCTTTTTTGTAGATGTTCTTAGTAGGTATCGGTTATGTGGTTAAATGTGGTTTTGTGTTGGTTGATGTGAAATGAAATATAATGCGGTTGTTGTCATTTATTGATTGGATGAATGCGTCTAATTTGTCTTTGATTTATAAGTCTTGTATGATTTAATGAAAGTCAATTGGGTACAAGTATGCTTTAGCAAAAGTCAAAAATAATTGTAATCATTTGGCATTACGAACATCAACTGATATGGATAATTTTACACTTGATAGACTAGATAAACCCCAACTAAAGTAATTCATAACAAACATAAACGAAGCCACTACCCCAAACTCTATGGCAGTTAACTTTTGAAAGAAAGCATTCTTTTGACTTTTCTTCGATTCTTCCATTAAAGAAGATGAAGATATTCTTGAAATGGTTTTCTAATTTTGAGTTTGTTTTGTTTTAGAAAAAAAAGAAGTCCTGACTTTATGACCGTTGCCCGTTGATAATAGTTTGAAGTGGTTTTGTTAGTGTTTTTTTACTTACACCGTTGGTCCCTCAATGCGTTCTATTGGCTTTCCATTTCCCACCAAATACAGAATAATTACTTGCACGCTTGGTCCTTGTAATAAGTGCATGATGTGATGTCACAGTTTAGCCGCATTTAACATTTACCATTCAATGAAGTAATTGCTTTGTGTAATCAATTAATCTCCATATATTCACTCATATATAAATCCAGTTCGCATATCTCCCTTCAAATCTAAAACACACACATACATACCTTAACTTCCTAAACCTTTTCACTTTCCTAACCCTCCCCCTCTCCCTTCCCCTATTTTTCATAATTACCGTACTCGTGGATTTGTCATTAGGGAACTCTGCAGACACAAAAGGAAGCTTAGCAAGCAAATGAATTTATAACTTAACGAATTGGCAGAAGGAAGTTGCTTGCAAGTGTAATTAATGGGCGTGCGGATTTTAGAAGAGCTGAACGTTTGCCGGGAAAGTTTGGTGGCCTAATAAGACGAGGGCGCACCAAGCGTATTCAGAAGGCTGTGTTTTTGGTTGAGGTGATGAGTGAGGAAGGAATTGCTCCTTTAGTTCCTCCATAAGGAGGTTGATTTTTGTTGAAACTCTGTAAACGGAGATGACGGTTGTGGGTTGTTCTTTTTGGCTTTTAGTTTATATAGCGTTAAATGTTTGTTTCTTTCAGTTTTTTCATCAATGTATGATTGCAAGTTTTGTTTGTTAATCATTAAATCATTTCACTATAATGTCTTGTTGGAATTGTAGTTGTTTTGTGGGTACGTTATAATGTTCATCCCAGGAGTGACACACATTTACCCGTTTTGTCTAAACCAAAGACACTGTAATTCTTTCAACTCGCTAGTTCACCACTAATTATTCTGACCATTACGATGTGTGACCACTACTCTGTTTGACCAACGATTGTCACATTTTGACACCAAGATAACAATGGATCATGGGATACTTCATACAATTGATTAGACAAAATTAACCCTAAATAATTCATTCATAACAAACATAAACGAAAGCCTAAAAACCCCTAAAACACTATTGTAGTTGACTTCCAAAGAAAACATTTTTTTTAATTTTTTTCAATTTCTTTCCTTATGAGTTGCTGCATTGTCCTGCTCCTATCAACAAATCAACCTTGAAGAACTGCAAGTTCTTCTCGGCTTGTTAATTCATTTTCTAGTTCTTCTCTTTGCGAGGGATTAAGAAGCAGATGCATCTCATATAATTGAGTTTTGTACCATTTATTCTCTAACTCCGGATCATTCCAATACCATCTTTTACAGTGCTTGATTCCTTTTTCTGAAAATAAGAGAATTTATGAATTAGCTAATAAAATAAGATCTGGAAATTGCAATGGTTAACCTATTTGTATAGGGCAAAACCAAAATTGTCTAGCAGGGTTGTCATGTGTCAAAGAGGTGAGTGTATCAACTGAAAAGCCCACATTTTCACTATATGGACCAAGGCATAAGATGAAGAAGACATTCTTTGAACGGGTTTTCTAAATTTTGCCTTGGTTTGTGTTTTTGTCAAGTATTAAAAAACGTGGAGACTGTTTTCACCCGTGGTGTTAACCCATTCGTTTCTATTTATTGTAACTTACATCGTTGTTCCCTCAATGCTCTATTGGTCTTCCATTTCCCTCCAAAATACATAGTAAATGTTCCACACGTATCTTGCACGCTTGGTCTTGAAAAACATTTTAGTGCCTATAACATTAAACTTTCCAGTGTAATAATGGCATTCTCGACTCTACGGTTTTGTGTGTTATTAATTCACAAGTTCCTTCACTTATATTTAAAATACACATCACATTCTGTTCCTTCTATCCATATTACACACATACATTTCTTACTTATAAACACCTTTCACTACTAAAACTAAACTTTTTTAATGGGTGATGACAATGGGGTTGTGAAATTTGGCACAACTAGGCTCTTAGCAAAATTCAGATATTGCATAAAGATAACTGCTTGGTCTTATTGCGACTGGAAGAAGACGTCAGCAGGGAGGTTCAGCTCGCAACAGTACCTCAACAATTAACGAGGCAGTTGTTGACATTTAGGATGGAAAAGGCTTCGTTTATAGGATGAGCTTGAACAATGTTTGCCAACAAATGTTTGATGGCATTATAAGGACAAGGAAGGTAACACAAGGGCCTATGCAGAAGGATGGTATGATAAGGGCGTGGAGATTAGTTCGGAAGCTTTCCAGTTGCACCATAGACCATGAAAGGGCTTTGACTTTTTATAAGTCACTTTAATTCAACGGTCGGCGTGAGGGGATATCTTTTTTGTTATGGTTATTTTATGTTTAAATGTGTTTTTTTGATGAATGTTATGATTCAACGATTTCAGATATTAATGAATGAATCTTTCTTCTATATGTGTTGTTGTATGTAGGATGTTTTTGTGTATAAATTACACTGTTTGACCACTACTCTGTTTGAGCAAAGGTTGTTACCTTAGAGACAAAATAACGGTTCAAGTTGATAGTTGATCAAACATACACTTATCTCATGAACAAAAAATTACAGCAAATACATACAAGGGTAATTTAAGATGCAAAACATTAGTAATAACAGATAACACATAAACAACCCATTAATTGCATTGACATTCGTCTTCGGTAAATGCATCACCCATCTATTCAACATACACCCTTTTTCTCTTTAGTGGTCTACCTTTGTTAATAGTTCATTAGATCACTGGGTTTGCAATCTTTTAACAAACCAGGAAAAATTCAAGGTTACCTTTCTTAACAACATGGTTTGGAACCTGTTCACCGTAGCACCATCATCAATCTCATCAGGCACATTAGCATCCATCTCTTGTTCTACCGCTTCACTAGGCATGTCTACAAAATCACCAATTTGTCTTCCTTGTAGATCTTTCTTTTCTCCTCGGTCCGTTTATTTTGTTGTTTTGGTTTTTTCTGTGGTTAATTTTTTTTTCTTTTTTTTTTTGTTTTGTTTTTGGTTTGTCTGTTTTTGTATTTTTTGTCTTTTGTATTGTTTTTTTTTTTGGGTGTTTTTTTTGATTTTTTTTTTTTTTTTTTGTATTATTATGGTGTTTTTTTTTTGTTTTTTTATTTTTTTTTTTTGTTTTTTTTTGTTTGTTATTTGTTTTATTTTTTTTTTTTTTGTTGTTTTGTTTTTTGTCTATTTGTTTACTTATTTTTTTGTTACCCCTTGTTGAGAGAGATCAACATAGGAAGACAAATTGGTGGATTTTGTAGACCTGCATAGTTGAAGCGGTAGAACAAGTGATGGATCGTACTGTGCCTGTTGAGGATTGATGGTGCTAAGGGTGAACAGGTTCCAAACCATGTTGTTAAGAAAGGAAACCTTGAATTTTTGGTTTTTAAAGAGATTGCAAACCCCAGTGTTAATGAACTTAGTGGACAAAGGTAGACACAAAGATAAAATGGTGTATGTGAATAGATGTGGTGATGCATTTACCAAAGACGATGTCAATGAAAATAATGGGTTGTTTATGTGCTAATCTGTTATTACTATGTTTTGCATCTTAAATTACCCTTGTATGGTATTTTGTTTGTAATTTTTATTTTTGTTTAGGTATGTGTTATGTTTTGGATTCCAACTTATGCAACTAATCCGTTATTTTGTCTTTAAGGTAACAACCTTTGCTCAAACAGAGTAGTGGTCAAACAGTGTAATTTATATACAAAACATCTACAATAACAACAACACATTATAGTGAAACGATTCATTCATTAATATCTGAAACTTTGAATCATACATTCATCAAAAAAACACTTTTAACATAAAATAACCATAGCAAAAAGATTAAACCTCACGCGACGTTGATTATAGAGATTATAAAAAAGTCAAGCCCTTTATGGCCTGATGGTGCATGTAAAGCTGTGAACTAATCTCTCCATCGGCCCTTAATATACCATCCTTTGCAGGCCCTTGTGTTCTTCCTTGTCTCTACTATGCCATCAATTTGTTGGCACATGGTTCAAGCCTCTCCTATAAACGAATGCCTTTCATCTATAATGTCAAGAAACTGCCTCGTTAAATTGTTGAGTTCAGTTGCGAGCTGAACCTCCCTCTGCATCTTCCAGTCGAAATAGACAAGCAGTTGATCTTTAAGCAGGTCTGAATTTGCTAAGAGCCTGAGTTGTGCCAAATTCACAAACCCATTGTCATCAGCCATTAAAAAAGTTTAGTTTTAGTAGTGAAAGGTGTTTAGTAAGTTAAGAAATGTATGTGTGTATTTTGGATATGAAGGAACAAATGTGATGTGTATTTAAATATAAGTGAAGGTACATGGTGATTAATAGACTACACAAACGAAGAGTCGAGAATGCCATTATTACACTGGGAAGGTATATGTTATAGGCGGCTAAAATGTTTTTCAAGGACCAAGCGTGCAAGAAACGTGTGGAACATTTACTTGTTTTTTGGAGGGAAATGAAGACCAATAGAGCATTGAGGGAACAACGATGTAAGTTACAATAAATAGAAACGAATGGGTAACACAACGGGTATAAAGTCTCCACGTTTTTTACTGGACAAAAACACAAACAAAGGCAAAATTAGAAAACCGTTTCAAGAATGTCTTCTTCATCCTTATGCCTTGGGTCCTATATATGTAAATGTGGGCTCTTCGTTGATGGCACGCACTTTGGACAATGACAACCTGCTAGACAATTGGTGTTTGCCCTAACAAATATGTAAGCCGTTGCATTTTCTAGATCTTATTTTGTTAGCTAATCATAAATTCTCTTATTTTAAAAAAAAGAATCAAGCACTGTAAAAGATGGTATTGGAATGTCCGGAGCTAGAGAATAATGGTACAGAAAACTCAATTATACTGAAATGGCATCTGCCTTCTTAATCCCTCGCATAGAGAAGAACCAGAAAATGAATTAACAAGCCGAGAAGAACTTTGCAGTTCTTCAGTTGAGTTTGTTATATGGAAGGTCAAATGCAGCAACTCATGGAAGAATTGAAGAAAAGTAAAAAAAATGCTTTCTTTTGGAAGTCAACTGCGATATGTGTTTGGGGTTGTGGCTTCGTTTATGTTTGTTATGAATTAATTATTTTGGGTTTATTTAGTCTAATCAATTGTATGCGTTATCCTTGATAGTTGTTTTTCTTGTGTCAAATTGGTGGTTCGTTGGTCATTACAGAGTAGTGGTCTAAACATTGGATTGGTCAAATAGAATAGTGGTGAAATAGCGTATTGTAGAATTACTGGTCTTTGGTTTAGACAAAACGGGGTAATGTGTGTCACTTCAGGGATGAACAATTATAAACGTACCCACAAAACAACTACAATACCAAACAAGACATTATAATGAAATGATTTAATGATTAAAACAAACAAAAGTTGCAATCATATTTAATGAAAAAAACTTAAAGAAACAAAATTTAAAAATCGCTATTATAAACTTAAAAGCAAAAATGAAACAACCCACACAGCAGTCCATCTCGTTTACAGAGTTCTACAAAAATCAACCTCCTTATGGAGGGACCTGAAGGTGCAATTCCTTCTTCAGCTCAATCACCTCAACCAAAACAGCCTTCTGAATACGCTTGAGGTGCTCCCTCGTCTTATAGGCCACCAAATTTCCCGGCAAACGTTCAAGCTCTTCTATTATCGCACGCCTATATTGTACAACTTGCAAGCAATGCCTCTCTCGTTAAGTTGAAAAGTTTCTTTTGCTTTGCTGAGCTTCCTTTGTGTCTGCATGGTTCCACTAGATGAACAAATCCACGGGTAGCGGTAAATTTGAAAAAATAGGGGAAGGGAGAGGGGGAGGGTTAGGAAAGTGAAAAGGTTTAGGAAGTTAAGGTATGTATGTGTGTGTTTTAGATTTGAAGGGAGATATGCGAACTGGATTTATATATGAGTGAATATATGGAGATTAATTGATTACACAAAGCAATTACTTCATTGGAATGGTAAATGTTAAATGCGGCTAAACTGTGACATCACATCATGCACTTATTACAAGGACCAAGCGTGCAAGTAATTATTCTGTATTTGGTGGGAAATGGAAAGCCAATAGAACGCATTGAGGGACCAACGGTGTAAGTAAAAAAAACACTAACAAAACCACTTCAAACTATTATCAACGGGCAACGGTCATAAAGTCGGGACTTCTTTTTTTTCTTAAAAAACAGAAACAAACTCAAAATTAGAAAACCATTTCAAGAATATCTTCATCTTCTTTAATGGAAGAATCAAAGAAAAGTCAAAAGAATGCTTTCTTTTGAAAGTTAACTGCCATAGAGTTTGGGGTAGTGGCTTCGTTTATGTTTGTTATGAATTACTTTAGTTGGGGTTTATCTAGTCTAATCAATTGTATGAATTATCCATGATCAGTTGTTGTTCTTAATGCCAAATGGTTATACAGATTATTTGACTTTTGCTAAATCATACCAGTGACCCAATTGACTTTCACTAAATCATACATGTAGACTTTATAAATCAAACAAATTAACGCATTCATCCACAATAATATGACTAACAACCGAATATATTCATTTCATCAACCAACACAAAACCACATTTAACACTTAACGATTACCTACTAAGAACATCTAGCAAAAAAGCAACTGCCCTAAACATTCACATTGTACAGTAAACATAAAACCCAAAAACAACCCAGCTGGTGATGAGAAATTTCAGCAACTTACATCGCTTTTCTTCAACCCTGGACAATTGATTTTTTTAAGTCATTACGTGACTCAAAACAACCCTAGGATATCTGAACACCTTTGACACATTGGTGGTTATACCACTGAGGGAGTTGACACGGTTAGACTCTGAAAAAGAGTCGAAAAAGGATGTGTAATAAACAAAACACAATGATTTGTTTATATTTTTCGATGGATCATACTTACAAGTGTGTCTACCATTAGAAACGACGACATGGTTCTGATTAGTCATAGGTGTTCATAATCACAGCTTCCAAAACCACACGCACAACACGCCGTTTTATTGATTGTGTGTCTTATATTTACAAAGGCATTCATTTATAATACACAAAAACGAGTCAGGGACAAATGGTGCAAGCGCTAAAGGACAAAAAAATAGCAACAGTAAAACACCCGTTGGAAAAAACAAAAAAACGAAAAAAAAATTAGTAAGGGACCAACGGTGAAATAATGACAAAAATTTGAATTTACTAAACTGCCCATCGTTGAAAAGTCAAATCTAACACCGTTACGTTAACGGGGCTCAAGGGGACCAAACGGGTCATCAACAAGTGACAAAAAAGAACCTATCCGATCGACCCCCCGTTATCTAGGGTTGAATCGCAAATCGGCATAACATAGGACGAACGGATGTAATTTACCATATTTTATATTTTGTGCGCTTTAAGTCACGTTTAAAAAACGTCATGATCGCATGGAACTCTTAAAGGTGTGTGCTTACCATGTGTACGCCAGTCTCACGCTATTATTAACTGGTGTTATTGTTTTTTTTAACTTACCTTGGGTTGTTATTGATTAGACCATTTCTTTTTTATTGTACATGGACACAACGGCTTTTTCTTTGTGAGAATGATGTGTTTCTGCACGCATGTTCATTAAATTGGCAATAAGATGCAAAACACGATTTATAAATTTAAATAACAAGTCATTTTCAAATTTAGCATTAAACCATAATTGCTTTTCTAGGGATAGAAGTGCCACAAGTTGCAGCCATGGTCACCCTCAAACTCAAATATATAACACAACGTTCAATATGAATGTTAGCGTGCACGTGATTTTGTGTTTCTTTATTAGTTGCAAAGTTTGGTAAATCATTGAACCTAGTTATTTGGTTCACTTTTTGATAAACGGAGCTGGTATTAAAAGAATATTGTAGCTAGAAAGACGTGACTTTTTTTTTACTTGTTTCAGATATGTAGATTATACACACACGCGAGGGGTCTCGGAGGGGTGTGCAAGAGGTGCAGTCGCACAGGGCCTCCACTTTAAAAGGGCCACATTTTATTAGTTTTGCATATAAATACGTATAAACTTAAACATATATCAGTGATATAATTGAAGTTTATATGCAACTTCTCTAGTGTAATGGGGCCTCATTGTTGTTTTTTTTTAACGGCAAATTACATGCCTGGGCCACGGAAAACAGAGGACGGCTTGTCAACACGCAATATATTTTATAGGCAATATTAACTAAGCACCGCAACTAAATACACAAACAAATGATATCCATTTTATTCAACAAGATGATAAAGAAGTGAACCCATTAAAACACTAAAAAAAATTACAAAACTTAAAAAATAATACAAAAGTACATAAACCACATACCAACCATACGTATTCAAATAATACCATAATCTCAAGCTAGAAAACCCTTAAAACGAAATAACATGAATGAAAAGTGCAAACCATGGATGAAACAAACAGGCAGTGCATACATGTACATAAATCAAACACTAATGCAGGCTCATATCCTAGTCATTATGTTATGGGCAGGGAAGGGTTTGGCCGTGAAGGGGCAACGTGATAGTTGTAAGCTTAGACACGTGAGGTGCACATGACACACTCCACCCAAATCCCTAACTAACTTTGGTGCCCAAAAGTGGTAGTTTAAATACTATATTAGTCGTTCTCATTTCTCATTCATGATTTGTAAACTCTTTACCTTCTTTCTGTAATTCTCTTGATTGTTCAATCGTCTGACTAATATAACTACCACTTGAGAATCTATTATTGTTCTTGAATTTCTAGTTTAGTTTGGCCAATTCCAACCAGTGTGAAGCAACTAATAGGATTCTTGGGACTCACTGGATATTACAGGAAGTTCATGAAGGGATATGATGTCATTGCTTAACCCTTGACTAGTTTGTTAAAGAAAAGTGCATTTCAGTGGCTTGAACAAGCTACATTAACCTTCAAGGAGTTGGAACAAGCCATGGTGCAGTCTCCAGTCTTAGCCTTTGCAAATGTTGAGGAAGAGGGATTCATAATTAGACAATGCTTTTCTGGTTATGAGGTTGGAGCAATCCGGACATGGGGCCATCCAATTGCTTATTTGAGTTACTAGCACTAAACATCAAACATTGTCTGCTTATGAAAAAGAATTTTTAACAGTAGTTTTAGCATTACAAAAGTGGAGAAGATACCTTTTGGACATACGTTTTAAGAAAAAGACCGGCCACTTTAGTCTTAAATAAGTGTTGGACCAAAGGATCACAACACCCTTTTAGTCCAAGTGGTTGCCTAAGTTGCTATGATTTGATTATGATATTGAATACAAAAGGAGCAAAGAAAATATAGTAGATGATGCTTTATCTAGGGATGCACAACAAGGTCTAATTATGTTAAATGTTGATTTCCACTAATACCAATAAGTTGATTGAGGTTGTGAAAACTACTTGGTCCACTGACTCTAAGCTAAAAGTTGTTATTGAGGGTCTGCAATAAGGGTTCCTCTCATGATTCTAAGTGCACTTGGTTAAATATCGAGTTAAGGGGAAGGGTAAATGGTAGTGGGCAATGAGAAGGCTGTTAGGACTAAAGCTATTACTATTTTCACAGCTCTGTATGGGTTGTGCATTCAGGGGTACAAGAAACTTTTAAATGGATTTAGTTTTCTTATATTGAAGGGTCTCGGGAAGATGGTGAAACATAAATCTACCTATGTGATGTGTGCCAAAGGAACAAGTTATAATTTAGTGCTTATCCAGAATTGTTTACAACCATTGCCTATACTAAAAGGAAAGTGTGGAAAGTGTATCTAGGACTTCATTAGGCGTTGCCAGTATCTCAAGGGAGGACAATGATTATGGTGGTGGTGGATAGGTAAGTAAATATGCACATTTTCATCCTCTTAGTCACCTTTTCACAAATGACAACTAGCCCAAGATTCCGTGACATTATCTACACGTTACATGAGCCCGCCTTTTACCATTGTCGTGATAGGGATAGGTCTTTGTAGCTTGATATGGCAGTATTGTTCAAAGTACTTCAGATTTCAGTTGTTTTGTCAATAACTTTATCTTCCTCAAAGTGATAGGAAGAGTTGATATATAATTATAATTTTGAAGGAATGATTGATTTCATTGCAATCTCATGTTTGCACTAAAAACCTTTTATGAAAACAGGTAATTGGTATAATTAAAAGAGAAGAGTAAAAAGTAAATGTTACAAGTTAGAAATATTTATGTTAGACTTTTTAATTTTAAATTCTAAATAAATATGCTAAAAATGTGTTTTGGACATTACATGTGTAATTTAAATTATGGAAAGATATTGAAGTAATTATCAAATTTGAAAAGATATTGATGTAATTTATAAGCTTTCTAAGGATATAGATATAAATTCTCCTACTTAAAAAGCAGACAATTAAATTTATTCAGACAATTATAAAAAACAAACAACATCATGTGCGTTGGTGGGAGCTCGAGGACATTGATTAGCATTTATGATTGATTGGCTTCCCATGGCTTAATTCCTCTCGGCATTAAGTGGTGATAAAGATCTTGAAGGTGTTTGTTATGCGAAGTGGTGGTTATTTGACGCTTCAAGATTCAGTTGCTTTTTTTGGTGTACGATATCGTGTATGGAGCTTCTTTTTGATGACTTGGTTCATATTTTTTTAATTGGTGTTCTAATCGTTGTAAGTTTCCATTATCTTTTTGGTTTGGCGGTTATAGATACGAAATCCTCGTGATGACTCAGAATAACCAAGAAAGATGCCAATGTCAGCCTTCGGTTTCATTTTCCCAAGATCATCACGATCATTTGTTGGATAACAAAGGTATCCAAACACGTGAAAGTATTGAATATTAGGTTTTCTACCTCGAATCAGCTCATAAGGAGTCTTATTGTACCGTGTGCGTACAATAGAGCGATTCTGAGTAAAACAAGTAGTAGCAATAGCTTCAGCCCAAAGAAATTCTAGAGTTTTGGAAAAGATAAGCATTGTTCAAGCAGCCTCGACTAGTGTTTGATTTCGTCGTTCAACAACACCATTTTGTTGAGGCGTACGAGCAATTAAGGTTTATGAACAATACCTAACTTTGCATAAAATGCGCATAACTTCTCATTTTTAAATTCAGTTCCATTATCAGTTCGAATCGTCAGAATTTAAGCCTTTAGATTCCTTTGAACTTGATTAATTAAATCTATGATCATATCTGGAGCCTCATCTTTTGTGGGAAGAAAATATACACAGGTGTACCGAGAATAATCATCAACGATCACCAAAATATATTTCTTGCCATTGATACTTGCGACTCGCATTGACCCACACAACTCCATATGAAGTAGTTTGAGTTTGGACTCTGTGCTTTGTTGGGATTAAAAGTCTTCTTGAAGTTACTGCTGTTAAGGTATTAGTTACTGCTGTTAAGCATAAATTGGTGCTGTTAGTAATCTTAATGAAAAATATGCTAAGTAGTTAGTACTTCTAGTTACTATTGCTAGTGTAAGTTACTACTGCTAGTGTATATTACTACTGCTAGTAATGTTAGTACTGCTAGAGTAAAGTTAGTACTGCTAGTGTAACTTAGTACTGTTGGTGAAGATTGAAGAAAACTTTCTAAGTAGTTAATGCTGTTTGTACACAGTTAGTGCTGCTGATACAAAAGTTACTACTGTTTGTGTTGAAAGTTAATGCTGCTGGTATAAAAGTTACAATTGCTGAAAGATTACAACTACTGAAAGGATAAAGACTGCTCAGAGAAAAGACAAAGATTACTTATGAGATATTTTTGTAAAAGATACATATAAGTTATTTGTTTAGAAGATCATGATAATTTAAGAAAATATTGTAATCCCATTAGGACTCATTGGTGTATAAAAGGAGATCACAGGGTATATAATTTTATGTATTTTAGTATCAAAGTTTCAAATCAAGTCATTCATAGAATTGTCATAGCTTTAAGGTTTTGTAAACCCTAACACTATTAAGAGTGTTCGTATTATATTGAGGCTAAAAGTTTGGTAAACTGTTTGTTATTGATCTTATTCATTACCTGTTTCATCGAAATTTTTCTTAGTATCATTGACTAGATTCCTCATAGTCTTTGATATTCATAATCAAAGTTTCTATTATATTTGTTTTTAATTTATTCAATACAACTTAGCCTTATACAGGCTAAGCAAGATCTATTATATTGGTGGAACACAATGGTAGTCAGAGCTTGTGAGAAGCTTTGAATAAGAAGAACCTTTACTACACACAAGATCTACTTTTTCAAGAAGCAATAGATTCTCAATCTACACAAACCATCAAGCTACCCATACTCTAACCTGGTGAGTATGATCTCTGGAAGATGATGATGGAGCAGTACGTACAGTGCATTGATTACACTCTAGGGAGAATCGTAGAAAATGGTAAGCAACCCATAATAAACTAAAATGTTGATGGTAAGAGACGTTAGCCTCTACAAGTGTTTTGAAGAGAAGGCACAAAGAAACCAAGTGATGGAAAGAAGCACTTTGTTGAATGCCTTACCAAAAAAAATGAAAAGCCCACTAAGTTAAAGTTCAACCTCATACAAGGATGCTAAGACACTAATGCAGGCTATTAAGAACAGATTTGGAGGTAAACTACTACAAAGAAAACTCAGAAAAATTTTACCTGAAGCAGCAATATGAAAACTTTTGCTGCATCCAGCATAGAAGTGATTGAGCAAACCTATGAAAGGATTTAAAAGCTAATTAGTCAACTGGAGATGCATGGTGAAGTTATCCCTTAAGAAGACATCAATCAGAAGTTCTTGTGAAGTTTGTCACAAGAATGGAATATGCATTCTATTGTGTAGAGGAATAAACCAGAGATTGAGACATTAAGTTTGGATAACCTCTTTAACAACCTGAAGGCTTATGAATCAGAGGTCAATGGCACATCTAGCTTAAACATAAACTCACACAATGTATCCTCTCTGTCCTCTAGTAGCACTAACAGTGCAACTAGAGCATTTAATACTGCTCAGGGTGTTAATATTGCTAGCACTTAGGGTGCTGCTGATAGCTTAACAACTGTTGAAAATTTGAGTGATGTTGTGATTTATTCCTTCTTTGCTAGCCAACCAAGTATTCCACAACTAGATAGTGAAGATCTATAACAAATCAATCCTGATGATCTAGAAGAGATGGATTTGAGGTGGAACATTGCTATAGTGACTATAAGGGCAAGAAAATTCCTAAAGAATACTGGAAGGAAGCTGGACATGGCCAACAAAGAAAGAATTAGGATTGACAAGTCCAAGGTGGAGTTTTTCAACTGCCACAAGAGAGGACACTTTGTAAGGGAGTGCATGACACCAGGAATCAAGACAGTAGGAACAAAGAGGCTACCAAAAAGACTATGCCAGTTGAGGAAACTACTTTAAATGCCTTAGTGTCTCAGTGTGATGGATTTGGCTATGATTGGAGTGACCAAGTAGAAGAAGGTCCAACTAATTTTGCTCTCATGGCTTATTCTTCAACAAGTTCAAGTTCTTCTACAATCTCTGAGGTATCTAATGACTCAAATTGTTGTTCATCTTGTTTAGAATGTGTAAAAGATCTAAAAGAACAAAATGAACAATTAGTTAAAGACTTAAGAACAGCTAGGAAAAGTGTTATCTCTTATAAAACTGGTTTAGAATTAGTACAAGCTAGATTGTTAGTCTTTAAGAAAAATAAGTATGTGTATGAGGAAGATATAAAACTCTTAAAACATGAAATCTATTTAACAGATTTAGATATTATAGAGCTTAAAAGGAAGTTAGAGTTGGCTACAAAAGAAAAGGATGAGGTTCAACCTACAGTATAAAAATTTGAAAATTCATCAAAAAAGCCTAAGTAAACTTCTAAACAGTCAGATAATGGATAAGTGTAAAACAGGATTAGGGTATAATGTTGTCCACCTCCTTATACTAGAATTTTATTATGCCACCCAAACCTGATTGAAGTTTATCCTAGTCTAGATGTTTTGTAGAAGTGAGTGATCTGTTAGAGTCTATAGTTGAAAAGCTAATTGTTGAGACTATAAACCTAGAGACTGATAGAAAGAAAGTGGAGCACCCAATTAATTGAGGATTGGGTATCTGATCGTGATGAAAAAATGTTGCCTAAGGTTACAAACAATTAAGATGTCTAATCAACCCTAGTTTGCTAAGAGAAACTTTTGTTAAGTCTACTAAGCAAGTAAATCTCCTATGAAAATATTCATTGGATAAAAATAAGCAAAACATACCTAGTCCTAGAGAGAACAAGAGAAACTGGAACCAACAGATGTCTCAAAAATTATGGATTGATTTTGAGATGTTCAACAAAGCTTGTCATGTGTGTGGTAGTTTTTATCATTTGAAGAATGATTGCAAAAAACTGGTATACATAATGGAATTATTTGCAAAACCATTTTGGACCATGTTTCACAGGGTGAACAAACATAATTCTCTAAAATTAACTCCGCCAGTACCAAAAAGAACATTTAAGACATCTTATCTAAGGTCTGGCCCAATTTCAGTAATTCACTGTTAGACTAGTTAATATTGTCTACAAGAACAACAGAGAATAATGCAGGACCCATGAATAGGTCTTATTAATAATGCAATATTTAACATGCTCGAAAGGTCCTTTTAACAAAATAACAGCAGCTAATAATAGTAATTTCACTAAAAAGGTTAATACTGTTAAGGGAACAGGTTAATAACTGCCAAGGACCAAAAGCAGTTCTTAGTGTGCTGTTAAAAGGACACAAGGGAAATGAAGTTAAGAGCCATCACAGTTGGGTTAGGAGTACCAAAGCACAAAGTTTATGACCATGTCTCAGAAACAATGGGTGCATCAAGATGTCCTTTAAAAGATTGACTATATTGATGACAAGCAGATACCGCAATCATGTAATGGCTTGGATCCCCAAAAGAAACTAATTTTCCTACCATTATGTGCAGGGCAATCCACAACAAGATTTGAAGAATAAAAGAGTGATTGGCAGTGGATGTTCTAGGCACATGATAGGAAACATATCCTATCTTACAGATTAGAATGAAAATTGGATGGAGGAATTTATTTGCCTTTGGATGTAATTCCAAAGGAGGGAAAATTACAGGGAAAGGTAAAATAAGAACTGGTAAATTAGATTTTGAAGATATGTATTTTGTAAAGGAACTAAAGTTTAACCTTTTTAGTGTCTCACAAATGTGTGACAAGAAGAATAATGTTCTTTTTACTGATACTGAATGTGTTGTTCTGTCTCCAGACTTTAAGTTAACTGATGAAAATCATGTATTGCTTAAAGTTCCTAGAAAAGATAACATGTACGGTGTTGAGTTAAATAATGTTATTCCTCAAGGAGGTCTTACTTGTCTCTTTGCAAAAGCCATACCAGATGAATCTAATCTTTGGCATAAGAGGCTTGGACATGTAAATTTCAAAACAATGAATAAACTGGTAAGGGGAAACCTTGTAAAAGGTTTACCTTCAAAACTTTTTGAAATTAATCAAACCTGTGTTGCTTGTTAGAAGGGAAAGCAACACAAAGCTTCTTGCAAGACTAAAACAGTCAGTTCAATCAGCCAACCATTACAAATGTTGCACATGGATTTGTTTGGGCCAACATTTGTAAAAAGTTTAATGAAAAATATGTACTGCCTAGTTGTCACAGATGATTCTAGTAGGTTTAGTTGGGTTTTCTTTTTAGCCACTAAGGATAAAACTACTGAAATCCTTAAACATTTATAACAAGCATAGAAAATCTAATAGACCTTAAGGTGAAAATGATTAGATGTGACCATGGGACTGAATTCAAGAATAGGGTCATGAATCAGTTCTGTGAAATGAAGGGTATTAATAGGGAATTTAGTGTTGCTAGGACTCTACAACAAAATAGAGTAGCTGAAAGGAAAAATAGGACACTAATAGAGGCTGCTAGGACAATGCTAGCTGATTCAAAATTGCCAACAACTTTATGGGCTGAAAGGAAAAATAGGAAAAATAGGACACTAATAGGGTGTTAGTTATCAAGCCTCACAACAAGACCCCTTATGAACTTTTTCTAGGTAGAAAACCTACCTTAAGCTTCATGAGACCATTTGGGTGTCCTGTTATAATCCTTAATACCATAGATCACCTAGGTAAGTTTGATGGAAAGGCTGATGAAGGGTTCTTTGTAGGATACTCTACCAATAGCAAAGCATTCAGAGTATTCAACAGCAGAACTAGGATGGTAGAAAAGAACTTGCATGTTCAATTTAGTGAGAATACATCTAATATTGCATGAAGTGGACCTAATTAGCTTTTTGATATTGATGCACTAACAAAGTCAATGGATTATAAGCCGGTTGTTGTAGGAAATTAGTCTAATGGTAATGCAGGTACAAAGGCATGTGATGATGCAGGTAAAGCTAGAATGGAGACAGTACCTGTCAAAGATTACATTCTACTACCAGTGTGGCCTGCTGATCCACTATTATCTTAAAATTCAAAGAGTTCTCTTGATGCTGGATTCAAACCTTCAGGAGGAGATGAAAAGAAGGTTACTAAAGAACCAGGAAAAGAAGGTGGTGATTCAAGTAATGATTAAAAGAAGAATGATAATATAAACAACACTAACAATGTTAATGCTAATACTTCAACTGTTAATGCCGATGGCATAGAAGTTAATGATGTTGATTCAAAAACAAGCATTGAACTTCCAGATGATCCAAATATTCCTGAATTAGAAGATATTGTTTATTCAGATGATGATGAAGATGTTGGTGCAGAGGCTGACATGAATAATTTAGATGCATTTATGCCTGTCAGTCATATTCCAACTACTAGAATTCACAAGGATCATCATGTTAAACAAATCATTGGAGACATACATTCAACACCTCAAACCAGAAGGATGACAAAGAGTTTGACTGAACATGCTATGTTTAGTTAAGTGCAGCAGAGGACCAATCATAAAGACTTTCAAAATTGCGTGTTTGCTTGCTTTTTATCACAAGAAGAACCCAAGAAGGTAATCCAAGCATTAAAGGATCCAAGTTGGATAGAAGCTATGCAGGATGAGCTTTTACAATTCAAATTACAAAAGGTTTGGACCTTGTGGATTTACCAAATGGCAAAAGGGCCATAGGCAATAAATAGGTTTACATGAATAAGAAGGATGAAAGAGGCATTGTGATACAGAACAAAGTAAGATTGGGTACTCAAGGGTACACACAAGAAGAAAGGATTGACTATGATGAAGTTTTTACCCCTGTTGCCAGAATTGAAGCAATTAGGCTATTCTTAGCCTATGCCTCATTTAAAGACTTTGTGGTGTACCAGATGGATGTCAAGAGTGATTTTCTTTATGGTAAGATTGAAGAGGAAGTATATATTTGTCAGCCACCAGGATTTGAAGATCCAAACTTCCCTGACAGAGTATACAAAGTAGAAAATGCACTTTATGGACTACATCAAGCTCCCAAAGCTTGGTATGAAACCTTGTCTACTTACTTGTTAGACAATGGGTTTTAGAGAGGAAAGATAGACAAGACTTTGTTTATCAGAAGGGACAAAGGTGATATTCTGTTAGTATAATTCCCATGCAATCTTACCCTAGTTGATAATTAGAAACCAAAGATAAGCACGAGCATTCTTCTTCTGAAGCTAATATAAAGAAAAGAATAGAACTATACCACCAAGGATCTACAAGTTACAAATCATCTTTGTAACGCCTCTTCCCCTTTTTTGTCATAATCAAATAGGACCTATTTAAGATCAACTTTGATTTCGACAACCACTTACTCACACTTCTAATCCAGCCTTCAAAAACTCAAATTACCCTCCAGACGCCCCTAAAGATAAATGAACTGGTAACAGTGTTAAACTAAACTAGCAGTAGTAATAATGACTTACAGTAGTAAAAACCTTCACCTCATGTGGTGCATGTAAATGGTTAAACATTTTAAACTATAAGCTTCCAAATACTATTTGATCAGAATAGATCTATGAGACACCAGACCAAAGTGATAGCAAATGTGAGCATTGAGCACCATAAGTTTGTAAATCACACACCTTTGCTAGATTTGTTAAGTTTTTGTCACATCGTTTCTAAGCACGAACAAGTTATCTCCAAAGTGTAACACCCACTTTAAGATATGATAAGAACACAAACCTGTGAAACTCCACTTCAACTCCAAATAAGTGATAATCAATCTTCTTCGTAACCAATTCGAACCAAAATCCAATAATAACGATCCATAAACGTTTATGAACATTTAAAACCAAAACCAATCTGTTAGCTTCCCCTTAAACCAATCAGTAGTAACCCAACACAAAACTGGTTTAAGTTCAACAGTAGTAACTGCTCTGATACCAATTGCGGAGTTTGAAATAACTCTTTAGATCGTTTAAGACTCGAGAATGATTAGTTCTCATCTAGGATAATGATAACACAAATTGAATATTTGCACAGCGGAATTAATAAGAAACGAATCAATGTTATCACAAGATTTTATTTTATTCAACACAGCCCCAAATACTATATGATCAGAATAGATCGGTTACTCTAACTAGTAACAGAGATTTACAATCCTTGAGGCTACACCATAGACGTCTATACTAACTATGTAACTAACTAATAATGTGTACACACACACTTTTGCTAGACTCTCATTAGAAGCCTGCGTTTTCTGGATGCTAAAACTATGTGTCTATGATCTCTTTATATAGAGAGATCATGACTTACAAAGGAAGTTAACATAAAGATATAAACAAGTAAATCTTTTAAACATTAAGAAATATCTTCTATTATCTTTATCTTCTTAAGGAGATCTTCCAGAATCTTCATCTTCTGATATTTTTGACCAAATCTTCCATAATTCTCCACCAGCTTGTAGAATTCCAATCTTGACGATTTAGTCCAAATTGTTCATCTTTATTTAATGATTGTGTCATCATTAATCTATAATTCCTAACAATCTTTCCCTATTTGATGATGACAAAACAAACAATGTTCTTGCACAAACTTCATCATAAAGCCTTTAATCAAAGCTTCCCTTGAAGTTGAGATCATGGACCTCCTTAAATAAAACAATCTTCCCCTTAAGTAGATTTCCTTTGTACCATGTCACACCAAGGATATACAAGTTGTATTAATATTTCTTCCCCTTTTTGTCATAATCCAATAGGGGACTTATGAATGTAAGAAACTTTGATCTTGACCACTACAAACCAATATCACACTTCTAATCCAAGCCTTCTAACTCCTCAAATTACCACCATTAGCATCAACATGAAAAATGGAACTTTGAGTAGTAGAATCTCACAGCTAGCAGTAAATTAAAAAAGACTAGCAAAGGTAAAAAACCTTCACCTCAATGCCACATGTAAATGGTTAAACATTTTAGCAATAAGTTTCCCCTGAAACCCATATGTTAACCATTTTTTGAATCTTCAATTCTGTAAACTCTATGTAATGATCACTGATGAAGAAAACTAAGTATAACGAACTTGATGTAGAAGTAGAACAACCCAAACTTGTGTCTTATATCTTGTACTATCCTCGTGACTCCAAACTTATAAATAAATTTGTGAAATATAAGTAGATCGCAACCTCTTGACAAAAATCTTCATCTTCTATGAGACACCAGACTAAAGTGATAGCAAATGTGAGCATTGGACATCATAAGTTTATAAATCACACACCTTTGCTAGATTTGTCAAGTTTTTGTTACATCGTTTCTAAGCACGAACAAGTTATCTCCAAAGTGTAACACCCACTTTAAGACATGATAAGAACACAAACCTGTGAAACTCCACTTCAACTCCAAATAAGTGATAATCAATCTTCTTCGTAACTAATTCAAACAAATAATCCAAAATATGAGCCTTTAAATGTTTACGAACATTTAAAACCAAAACCAATATGTTACCTTCCCCTTAAACCAATCAGTAGTAACCCAACACAAAACTTGTTTAAGTCCAACAGTAGTAACTGCTAACATTTACCCTAGCAATAGAAACTTAATACCGGCAGCATTAAAAATATACTAGTAGTATTAATCATACTAGCAACACTAAGTATAAACTGGCAGCATTAACATTTAGTGATAGCAACATTAACATGAACTGGCAGCACTAATCTTCCTTTGGCAGCATTAACCAGTTACTTGGTAGTACATTAATGTCCTTCTCTCATATCACTATCTACAACTACATAACAACACTAATTTATCATAAGCAGCAGCACTAACCTTAAAGAGAAAGCTACAGTAATAAACACACTTGTTTACTACCAGTCCATCTGATACTAGATTACTAATCTCCTTTTGGCAGTATAAACATACAACTGGTAGTACAAACCTGTTAATGATAAGGCTAGCAGTAGTAATGTTTTACCTTGGCAGTACAAACATCAACGCGAGCAGTACTAACTTGTATTGGCAGTATAAAGTTCTCCTTCCTCCCATACCTTTTGAGACACTTTTTAGCGTCAGTAAAGCACCAATATTTACGATCACCAGCAGTACTGTTGTAACGCCCCGACCCCAAAGGGTAGAAGTATTACAAATATGGTGTGACATCAAAGGCATACACAATCATAACACAAGCATAAACAGCTGGAAATTCATAAATAAATAACCAAAGGAAAATAAAGTCAACATGACTTAAGGTACATAAGTTTTCTTCAAATACAGACATATCCAAAACGCGAATAACCGAAAATACACCAAATGTCTTTAAAAGAGACAATTCCATATATCAAAACTAAGATCTCAAGGGTAAGCCGCGCAGCGAGGCGCTCACTCATATCCCAAAAAGCAACCCCAGCTCCTAGCTTCGATACCTGCCGCAGGAAAAGAAATGCGACTGAGCTTACAAAGCCAAGTGACAATGAATATTCGAACGCAAAAAGATAACAGAAGGAGGATGGTGCAAAGGGAACCGAATAGAAGGGTACTAATAGGTATTCACAAAACGGAGAGGGATCAAGAGGAAGTGGCAAATATAAGATAGATAAATTCATAAAGTGAAAAAACAATTCATAGTGTAAGGTAAGATGAAATCAGAAAATCAAATCAAGTCCAATTACCAAGCCCAAACAAATCATATCATAGTAACCATGGAGTCGCGAGCTCCAAATGTGAAAGACGTGGAATGCGCCCAAAACATCAGTACCAAATATCCAAATCTATAATGTCATAATACCATCGAATACAAAACAAATCAAGATGCATCCATACGCCCCTTAAACAAAAAATAATCTTCATAATGCGCAATAATATAAAAATGGGGGACGGTGTGAGAAATCACTCACCCACCATGAGTCAGCCAAAGGTCATCAAAGACACGACCATGTTTACCTTCATGGCTAGGAAACAAATATGGCTCGTGTCCTCAAACTGAATGGTTCAAAGCAAAGTCATATCCAAAGTTTTCATTTCAAAGGGAGCATAGCAAAGTTCAATGCTCAGAAGGTTCAAATATCAAGGTATCATAGCAGGTTCAAATGGAACATAATAACAGATTCATATAGAGAACCAATATAAATGGCTCACACACAAATGTAGCAATCACATAAGAAATCATAGAAAGGAGGAAGTACTTATGTCATGAGAAACCTTAACCTATAAGGGTCAGTAATATCTTAGCGAAAAACGAGACGCGAGCAACACATTAACCATACTATTGGTAAAGAGGTTAGGTATTAAGAATATCGTACCTTATTTCGAAGCAAGACCAATAATCAAAGAAAACACCACGGAAATCACAATCACTCCCTCTTTACTGCACCTAAAGAAATGATGAATTCTAATTAACAAACCATTCATATAAGTTATACTTTCCATTTTTAGTACAAGCTTTTCCCATTTTTTTTTTTAGTAACTTTTCTATTTTAGTAATTTTCTATTTTTAGTAAAGTTTTCAATATTAATATTCATCATTTCAGATTCTATTAAGTATTTAAATAGCTTTATGGGCTTAATATTCAACCTTACAAGTATTAAGGGTTACAAATATGACAACTGTTTCCATATTTAGGGTTTAATATTCAAAATCAACAATTTTCCAAGGTTAACAAGGGTAAATATCAAAGTTTCACATTTTATTCAGATTATACCTTCATTTTTTTCTGTATTTACAAGTCAAACCCTTAATTTTACTA
The DNA here is from genome assembly GCA_026074375.1 of Tanacetum coccineum. Classification (NCBI taxonomy): domain Eukaryota; kingdom Viridiplantae; phylum Streptophyta; class Magnoliopsida; order Asterales; family Asteraceae; genus Tanacetum; species Tanacetum coccineum. Next base: position 2,606 of record BQNB010017126.1, on the reverse strand, counting down.
ATAATTTACATAATTAGCGCCCTTTTGTTTAAGAATTAATTAAACATTATCTTTAATTATCCAAAACTTACATAAACAAAGCCCTTATAGAGTCATATTATGACAAAATCATACTTTATACATTAAATACTAACCAATCTTTATACTTTTCTGAATTTACAATTTTAGTCCCTCTATTTTAAATTAAATTAATTTCAAATTACTTATTTATGTAAGTTAACCATTTAATCCAAAATAATAATCCAAAATAATATCAATATGACATTTTATACCCCCCAACTTATTTTATACAGAATATACTAAATATAATAACATGTTTAAAATAGACCCCATAGTTTCAGAAATTACAAATCAACCCCTTATACTTTAAATATTCAAATCGGCTAATTAATTAAATCCACAAAACCCTAATTTATTTTTCACAATCACAAACACAATTATTTCCCCATCATTAGCATTAATAGAACCTAGAAAAATTATTAAAACCCTAACCCTAATTTTATTTCTTTCCTTTTTCCTTTATTTCAAAATCGGCAAACCAAGATAATTACCCAATAATTATTCAAATCCTTCCTAAATTTTTCCAACAATTTATATGAGTCATATATGATATAAAAAACCCTAAAAAAATATAAAATCAATTTTACAAGTTTTATTTATGCCGATTTCATAATTAGCTAAAAATTAGGGTTTCGAACATGTTTTAATTATTTCGACCAAAATAACATGCATGATAATTTTTATCATGCATAGAACGAATTAATATGATGAAAAATGAGTTACAAAAATACCTTTGATGATCCTTAGTGATTTTATGAATTTATGCTATTCGGTTGGTTTATTCGAACAAAAACGATACCACGATCGAACCAAGCTTTAAACAATCTTCCCACTATTTTTCCCACAATCCTTGACATTTAAAACACCCTAGAAAAATCTTTCTTGCCCTGGAAAAATATTTTGCCGTCACTTTGGTATTTTAGGGTTTTGGTGCATTTGTTTTAGAGTTTTAAATGAATTAAAATGCATAATGAAATAGATAAATCATTTTGGCCGATTTTTAGTGCTTCTAGAATAGACTAATTCTGATTTTAAACTTGATAATATTTATTTGTTATTATCCTTAATTTATTATATTTAATTTGTAATTTATAAATACATAAATACTTATAATTCGGCATAAATTATAAAACTTAAATTAAAAAATATTTTTCTACATAATATAAAGTTATTGACCTTACAAACATTTCAATAATTGCTAATATTTGTATTAATCATATTTTGTAATAAAACTGAATTTATTTAAGCTTTTATAGGATTTTCTTGCATTAGTGTAGTTTGTAATTTCACATTTGTTGAGATTTTTAGTTTTTACAACTCTTCCCCTCTAAAAATAATTTTCGTCTCGAAAATTTGAAAAGAACCGGAATGGAAAAAAAACAAATGAGAACGAAACGAACACATACCGAACTAGACAAAAAAATTAGGATAACTACTCGCAATAGATTTCTTTTACGTCACCCAAGGTCATCCTCACGCTCTGGGTGATTCTTCCAAAGAATCTTCACAAAAGGAATAACTTTGTTTCTCATGACTCTCTCTTGACGATCCAGAATGGATTCAGGTTCCTCGGACAAAAGCATAATCATGCTAATCTGATCAAAAGGATAAGATGCGACATGTAATGGATGATAATGGTATCCCTCAAAAGAGATACATGCAAGACAACGGGAACGTGCGATAACTCTTGCGGAGAGAGCCAGACGATACAAACCTCTCCAATACGTTCCAAAATTCAAAAGACCATGAAGTCATAGACTGGAGCTTGCCCTTGGATCCAAAACGATTAACTCCTCAGATGGCAAAACATACAGAAATACACGAGCTCCAACTTGAAACTCTAAGACACGTCCGATGCTTATCGACTTAAAACTCTTCTGTCGCTATCTAGCCTCTTTCAATTTCTCCTTACAAACAGCCCACTTTTCTCATTAGTAATCTCGACAGCTCCGGACTTCAATCAAATGTTCACCTACTTCATCCCAACAAATAGGTGCTCGACATTTTCTACCATACAAAAGCTCGAAAGGTGCTGTCTTGATGCTAGCATGCCAACTATTATTGTAGGCAAACTCTACCAAGCACAAATATTCATCCCAGCTACATGTCCATTCTAAAGCACAAGCCCTCAACATATCTTCCAAAGTCTGTATAGTCCTCTCTGACTGACCATCGGTTTGAGGATGAAATGCCGTACTGAACTTAAGACGAGTTCCCCAAGCTTTCTGTAATCCTTTCCAAAAATGAGACGTAAACTTCGGATCTCTGTCGGACACAATAGACGTCGGAGTACCATGCAGTCTAACGATTTCCTGTTGAAAAATCTTCGCCAACTTACTAATACCATAGTTCTTCCGAATGGGTAAGAAATGAGCAGACTTGGTTAGCCGATCAACAACCACCCAAATCGCATCATGTCTTTTCTGAGTAGTAGGCAAACCAGTAACGAAATCCATGGAAATTGTAACACCCCCAAAATCAGGTAGCAGCGGAATGGTAACAATGGGGTGCTACTTCAAAGTACAACAATCAAGGTATAGGAAACG